>REGO01000207.1:2719807-2737015 GCA_010120015.1 Rhombomys opimus
CAAAAAAAAAAAAAAAAAAAAAAGCCAAGATTCAGATGGTTTTTGCTGCAGAATTCTACCAGATATTCAATGAAGGGCTAATACCAATACTCCTCAAACTAGTTCACAAAATATAATCTGAAAGAACATTTCCAAACTTACCACACAAAGACTCAAGATAAGCTTGAGTCAGATAGAAGAGGAGATGAGGGAGGGGGCTACAGCAGGGATATAAAATGAATAAATTTTAATAAATAAATAATATAAATAAAATTAAATTTAAAAAATGGGGCACAGAACTAAACTGAAAGTTCTCAAGAGAGAAATCTTGGATAGCAGAGAAACACTTAAAGACATGTTCAACTTTCTTAGTCATCAGGAAAATGCAAATCAAAATGACTCTGAGATTTCATCTCACACTGATCAGCATAGCTAAGATCAAATCTCAAATGACAGCATAAGCTGACAAGGGTATGGTGAAAGGGGAACACTCCTCCATTGCTGGTGGGATTGAAAACTTTTATAACCAACCACTTTGGAAATCAATCTGGTGCTTTCTCAGAAAATTAGGACTAGCTTTACCTCAAGACCCAACTGTACCTCTCCTGGGTATATACCCAAAAGATGCTCACTACACAATAAAGACACTTTCTCAACAATGTTCATAGCAGATTTTTTTTTTTCACATTAGCCAAAATCTGGAAACAACCTAGATGGCCCTCAACTGAAGAATGGATAAAGAAACTGTGGCACATTGACACAATAGAATACTACTCAGCTATTAAAAACAAAGAAATTATGAAATTTACTGACAAATGTATGAAACTAGAAAAGATCATTCTGAGTGAGGTATCCCAGAAACAGAAAGTCACATCTGGTATATACTCACTTATAAGTGGATATTAGACATATAATATGGGATAAACATACTAAAATCTCTACACTTAAAGAAGCTAAGCAAGACAGAAAACCCTGGGTAAGATGCTCAGTCCTCATTCAGAAAGGCAAATGGGATAGACACCAGAAGAGGGAGAAAACAGGACAGAAGATTACCACAGAGGGCCTCTGAAAGACTACCCAGCAGGGTATCAAAGCAGATACTGAGCCCCAAATGAAGATGTAACAGATGGGCAGCTTAAGCCTCATGTGGGTCCTCCAGTAACGGAAGTAGGAACTGCTTTGGACACAGACTCACTTGCCAGCTTTTTGATCACTTTCGCCCGGGACGGAGATGCCTTGCTAGGCCACAGGAGATGAGGATATGTTCAGTCCTGATGCAACTTGAGAGAGCTGGGTTCAATGGGAAAGAGAGCTCTTCTTTTCTGAGGAAAGGGGGATAGAAGGGGGTAGAAAAGAAGAACAGGACTGGGAAAGGAGAAGTGATGGGGCTACAACAGGATGTAAAATGAATTAAAAAATTTTAAATGAAATAAAATAACTGCTAAAAATGAATTTTGGAATATATATGTGTATTTGATGGAAAAGTATTACAAAACCCTTTGGAATAGAGGTAGAAAAGATCCTAACATAGACATAATAAATACTCTTATCATTTGTTTCCTTGTTCATCAGCACTGTTCTGAAAGGTTTATTTGTGTTGACATCTTTATTCTCTCAATAACTCTGAATCCATTGGAACACCAAGATTTAGGTGCCAAAGGGCTCAACATTGTAAGACAGATCCAGAACTAACTCCAAAGTCTGTCCCCTATGTTCAAAGACGTTCTTAATACTATGACTTTTTCTCAAAACTAGAGAAATTTTCAGTTCCGTTCATTAACGTTCTTGTGTGCCCAGACTGTGAGCTATTGCGTAGGATTCAGTTTTAATCTATTAAAAAGCAAGGAAAACTAAATACTATTTTTCTTAGAAAATACATATATAATGAGCACCTATTATATTATATAGTGATAACCATGATAGCTAAGGTCCCAATTCCCATTGATCTTCTAAAAAGTTGAGTAAGGAGGAAGATCTATGAAAATGAGCCACAATCTGTGAAATGAAGAATTCTGACATTGTTACAAAGAATCAAAACAGAGCATAACTTTTTATACTTATCACCATGAAAATCGATTCAACTGAAGAATTATTTTATGAAATACTTTTCAGAATTAAATCCTCAACATGTTAGAAAGATGGGTAACCATTTACCATATGAGAAATTATACAAAATTATGTTTCATCTCATCACTAGTGAAGAAAGTTGTCTCATTCTGAAAAGACATAAATGTTTGTTCGTGTTTGTGTGTGTGTGTGTGTGTGTGTGTGTGTGGTATGTATGTGTTAGTGATGACATATCCATGTGGCATGCACTTGTACACAGATAATGGCTAGAAATTCATGTCAGGTGTCTTTCCTCTTCATCCATCTATCCATCCATTCATTCAGTTCATTATTGAAGTGTGCTTGCCCAAACTCAATCTCAACTGCCAGCCAAATGCTAAGGTGATCTGTACTTGCTAGATTGCTTACCATTTTACGTGAATACTGGAGATCTGAACTCAGATCTTCTAGCTTGCTTGGCAGGTATATTATCTACTGTGCCATTTCCAAAGCCCTAGAAAAACAACTCCTAAGACTAAAACTGAGACCTCCATATATTGAGTTGATTTTCTTTAAATTGTCCTTTAAAAAGCTAAACCTATCTCCCCCTTCTTTCGTAAGATACCCTGCACTCTTTGATACACTGATGGGTAGAGTCTTTCTGAGGCTCTCTGACCTAGAGAGGTCAGGAGTTCCACAAAGAAAACAACAGAACCAAAAAACCTGGACTCACAGGTCTTTTCTGAGACTGATACTCCATCCAAGGACCATGCATGGAGATAACCTAGAACCCCTGCTCAGATGTAGCCCATGGCAGCTCAGTATCCAAGTGGGTTCCCTAGTAAAGGGAACAAGGACAGTCTCTGACATGAACTCAGTGGCTGAATCTTTGATCACACCCCCCATGGGGAAGCAGCCTTGTCAGGCCACAGAGGAGGACAATGCAGCCTGTCCTGATGAGACCTGATAAACTAGGGTAAGAGGGAAGGGGAGGAAGACATCCCCTATCAGTGGACTTAGAGAAGAGCATGGGAGGAGATGAGAGAGGGAGGGTGGGGTTAGGAGGGAATGACAGTGGGAGACACAGCTGGGATACAAAGTAAATAACTTGTAATTAATATAAAAATAAAAATTATATATATATTAAAAAAGGAAAAAAGGTAATGCTAAAACTAAGATTTTCAGACTGACTATAAACCAGAGTTAGAAGCATCCAAGTGGGTTACCTAGTAGTGGGAACAGGGACTATCTCTAATATGAACGCAGTGGCTGGCTCTTTGACCCCCCTCCCCCGAGGGTGGAGCAGCCTTGCTAGCTCACAGAGGAGGACATTGCACCCAGTCCTGATGAGACCTGATAAACTAGGGTCAGATGGAAGGGTAGGAGGACCTCCCCTATTAGTGGACTTAGAGAGAGGCAGGGAGGAGATGAGGGAGGGAGGGTGAGATTGGAAGGGAATGAGGGAGGAGGCTATAGCTGGTATACAAAGTAAATAATCTGCAATTAATATAAAAAATAAAAATTATAAAAAACAAGTGATCAAGTAAATCTACCAAAGCACACAGCAGAATATCACTAAACAGCTAATTAAGCACGTTATTAATAACTGTGAACAAACTATTAGATTCAAGTATCTTAATAATTAGGCAGGAAAATCAACCAATCTTGCATCAAATATGATAAACTAATAGGATTTATAATGGTATCAAATCTGTTTTATTATAGATCAATGAACCAAGACATTATTCTAAAAGCTTTGGTTTTAGTTTGTAGTGGTCTCTGGTTAGATCATTGTCCATGAGCAATATAGCAAAGTAAACAAAAACAAAGTCCCAATTTATTTCTAATGTCAGAGATCAGACCTCTACTCTTGCCTGATTCATCTAAAACAAAAAGGGGGAACTGTAGAGAGCTGCGTAATGCCGCGCCTTAAAGATGGAGCTGGTTTCCACCTTCCACCTTCCCGAAGGTGAGTGCTCTCTGTCACAAACAACTCCATATTTGGCTAAGGCTGAGGATCTGGCTTGCTTCCGTGTATGTGGACCTATCTGCATTGCCCACATGACACGCTGGGGTTGGCTACCCAGAGGCTATTTAAGCTGTGGGCTGGCTTTCCCCAGGGTCAGAAGATTGTTCAAGGTTCCTGAATAAACTGCATTGAGAAGAAAAAATTATGTAAATAAATATTATTAAAAAGTGTACAATTTAAAAAAAATAAATAAATGTTGAATCATCCTTGCACTCTGAAAAAAAAAGTAAACAAAAACTCAAAATAAACAATGCCAAAAAAAAGAAAGCTTTAGGCAAAACCGTAATATTCAAAGTTGTGTTATAAGATAAGAGCAACTCTTGAAACAGCACTAAGTTCATGAGGATTATGCTGCATGATGATGTATCTACAGTCTGTGGGACTCCTCACCACACTTCACTTATGTGTCATTTCTTAGCGCCATAACCATATGAAGATTAAACTATGAATTTCTGAATTTTAATACAAAATACATTCATCTAACTAACTAAAAACCATCTTAAAAACTTACCGCCAGACATTATCTGAGAGAGATTAGCTAAGTCAACTGCTTGCAAGATTTCCAGTTCCTGCATATATCCATTTTATGTTCTCTGACACTCACATCTGAAGTAGTTATCTCCTTAATTTGATTTCTCAGCATTTTATATTTTCCTGTGTATTGGATTATCAGAATGTTTTATTATAATACCAGCTGCACAAATTGCATGATAGCTTATTTTTAATCCACTATTACACCAACATGCTGTATAAGGCTGACATAGACTAAATATTTATCAAATGCTTCATAATGGCAAAATAATTATTATTAATTAAAATCCTTATGAAGATAATTTGGTATAATAGCACAGGTATAATAGCACAAATTAGAGTTTTTTAAGAAGAAAACTTTTAAATGTTAGTTTTATGGTAGTCTTAATTTTTATAAAGTTTGGGTTAGTATGATATATTAGCTTCATGAATATAGGGGTGTCTTTGCTTTAAATTTCCAAAAAAGGTCCATCATTATGTTATTTGTAACTTAAGATGTTGTTGTCAGTAATTGTTACCCTCTCCCAAAATTTACATAGTACAATGTTGGCATTTATAATTTCCCAACATTTCAACTCTGCTCAAAGTTTGAGAAGGAAGCTTTACCTATATAGAATATGAAAAAAAATCATCTTGTGTTTTAATCAAAAGAGACTTCATCTCCAAAAGATGTCCATCTGTTTCCTTTCATGAGTTCTAAATTTACATGATAAAAAGGCAGAAATATAATTAATATATTTTTCAATATGAGACAGATTAAATCAAGTGCATCAGCCATGAATTGTGTAAAAAGCTTTGACACATCTAATTTTGAAATCTGTTTCCACCCTGAGAGGATGAAGGAGAAGTCAGGGCCTGTAGCCTTTTGCAGTTGAGAAATTTTTAGTGATCTATGGCTGAAAACTATGGGAGGATAGTTTCAGTTTTGCTCTTGAACATGTATCAAGCCCTTTTGCCAACACATAGTCTTTCCTGTCACACTTTTCACTGATTCTAAATCAGTGAATGAGCTATGTCTTCTGGCAGCGTTACTGCATTTGAATCTCTTCTCTTTCAAATCCAATCTGCACTTGCTAAACCTGGTGCTCTGCATTTCAAACAAATGGCAATGACTGTATAATTTTGTATCATTAATATTCTCAGGATGTAGGCTAGCTGGAAATATTCTCAAGAAGTAGGCTACCTTCTACAGTAAAGGGAAAAGAAGTAGAAAAGGCTTGTAACATAGCTTCAAAAGTGGCAAGACTGAGTAGGGGAAGAAAAATCAGATTGTCAGCGTGTGAAAGTTAAATGCATTGATTTTATTGCAGAGGTTCAGTCACAACACCACCCCCATGTGACAGACACAGACAAAAAGAGAAAGAAGTGTGTATCACTGAGTAACATACTGGAAACCTGAGACCTCTGAATCATAAATACCAGATTTGCTAATAATTGTTGCATGACAAACCACTTAATTTCTGTCATCACTTTCTATAAAATATTAGACAGGTTGAATCTGCCCAATAAAGATTTTTGTGATTAAAGTGAACTGGCAGTTACAGGGAAAAGGCTATTAGATTGGGGTTGTGTTCTGGCACTATTTCCATTGATAATAGATGCCTACAAGGTGAAAATTAATTGTTCTTACCCTTCAGTTCTCCTGGGTCTTGTCTGATGTGGATATCCAAAAGCTGGGAATTTCAGAAAAGGGTATTAAGCTATCAGTCTTCTTCACGTGGTAATACGGATTAGTAGGAACGATCAGAACACAGAGATTGTTGCTAGAACATGTTTGTAAAAGGAGCTGAATGACATTTATGCCTACACATTCATTCCAACTACCAGCTTTGAGCAATGATAAGTTGTATCATTGTGTGGCTTAGAAATTTACACTAGACATAAGTGAGTTTTCCTGCCTTGTGAAACTTTATTAAATTTGGTTAAATGAATCAGTCTATTGAAACATCATAGAAATTTGAACCCAGTTTATCAATTATGAAATATATTGTTTATTGAAATGTATATAAAAATACAAATTTGCCAAAGACTATTAATGTTAAGTATGAGTAATCATCTCATAAAATAACCATTTTTTCTATTGGATGTATATTTAATCTGATGCACAAATGAGGAACAGATTAATCCATACATTCACATCAGCCTTACTTTCATTTTGTGATCAGATTTTGGCTTTGAAATGTCAACCTCAATATTTTCAATAATTTCCCAGTTATAAGCTTCATTGTAAATAGTTTAAAAGCCATAGCCATTGTCCCAAGTTATATGTGATTTTGCTCTCCAAGGGAGAGTATTAGAAATATGAATATTTAAAAATGAATGCACCAGTGGTATTCTCAGACATGTTTGGAATATGGCTTTGAATTGTGACCTGGTCTTGAGCAGTTTTGCTCTTCCGTGTAAACATGTAATTCCACACATTTCATAAATTATGTTGACCTTCATGTGTGTCTTTTGTGTTTAAGTCAATATAATATAGGGTTGAAGGTACGCTAAGGACTATATTAAGAATAATCACATTGAATTCTAATATGACTTAAGGTATAAATTCTGAAGGATTTAAATAATTTGTGCAATTCATGAGAAGAATGCTTTGGACAGTCCTTGTTCTTACTCCATAATTTTCAGTAGATGTTCTAAGTGACTTGTATTTTTTTTCGGTTAACTAAATTACATGAAAAAAAATTTGGCCTGTTATCTTTCATAATACAATAGCTTTGGGTATACTCATGGAATATTATTATAATCTTGTGTCAATTACTAACTGCCCTATTCTTAGAAGAAAATAATTTTAAAATGAGGGCTAGGAACCTCCTAGAGTTTTAGTATCTAGAACTCATCTAGTATTTGATGTTCTGTGCCTTGTTGTTTGAAACATTATTTCCAGACTTTTATAAATAAACATGAATAAGTGACAGGGTATAATAAACTCTTTTTGCTTAGCTATTTACCAAAAGTTTATAGTATAAATGATTTCGATCTAGATTACATTCCTTCTGAAATTCCTATAAAAACATACCACATGGTAAAATTATTTACTTATTAAAACACTGATTGGGTAAATCAATGAACATTTGCTAGTCTACTAGAGGGCAATCACTAAATAAGTCAGATTCATCTTCAGCATCTGGGATCTCACTGCCAGGATGAAGTAAGCATGTGAGTGGAGTTTGATCCAGATTTATAAAAGTTTGGATACAAGCTGAGTAAAAATCAATTTTACAAAACTCTCAGAACTAAAAGCACAGCTGCAGGTACATGAGAACACAGCTCTGGGACTGACATTCCACCATTCTTATGGGGTAATGCTGCTGAAATGGTGTGTCCCTGAATATCACGTGTTGTGCTGAATCACCAAGCATCTAGGCTATCTTTTTCCTACACCAAGCAGACCCACTTTGAAATTCCCAAACTTGTAGAGGTTGTGCTCTACAGGGCTGTAATTCACAGAGGTCTCTGTTGTATTTTCATGTATACTTCTTGGGCCTCTTGGGCTTGTACTCTACCTTTTCATGGACATAAGAATGATCAACAAGGTCCCCCACTGCCATGATCTTGAAATCTTTAATAACTTTAAAATAAGGGTCACAAACTTTTTTGTTGTTTTCTTTGCTAATTTTATTAATAATTCTAATTATCTTCCTTGTCACTTCCGCTTCAGATTCTTGGGACCCTGAGTAGACATTTGCTTTCAACTTTTAATGCAATTTTTCAAGCAGCTAGACGTTTTCCTATAATCTTAAAAAAGTGAATTTTTTAGAGCAACTTTACTTAATTATTATTTTGAAAGAATAATGTCTGATGATTAGTTATTTCCATGAAAAGCTGCTATTTCCAATATGAAGCATCTATCACAGTAATGACATGGACTGTTTATTGATTTAGTTATTTCCTCAGAATAAGTCTTATTTCATGAAGAGGAGGTCTTTTGTTTAATTAACATTTAATTTCAGTGGCTTAGAGCTAGCTTTAATTTAAAAAATAAATAAAGTTTAGTGAATCTGAAGCATAGGAAGTCTATGAGTGAGTAACAGAAGATAAAGTCTTAACAATGGGCAGGACAAGCTGGGGCATTTGTCTTTATCTCTCTGAAGGTACAGACCACAGTAGAGGACAATGCAGCCACTCTTGATGAGAACTGATAGACTAAGATCAGAAAGGAGAGGAGGACCTCGCCTATCAGTGGACGTGGGGAGAGGCATGCCAACAGAGGGAGGGTGGGATCGGGAGGGGAGGAGGGAGGGGCTTATGGGGGGATACAAAATGAATAAAGTGTAATTAATAAAAAATTAAAAAAATAATCCTAGATGACATGAAGTGAGAATTTATTATTTGGGATTGAGTACTTATTTTGTTGGAAACTTTATTTATAAAATGAACATTAACTTTCTGCACATCATGATATATAATTTTAAAAAGGTATTATTTCTACCAGTTTGGAGGAAAGATGTTTTGAGCATGCTTTTAAATGTGCAACGAATATTATCATTGGATTACAAAGAGAAATTAATTGATTTCCTCAGTTTGATGTTAAAGAAAAAGATTAAAGTATCATTTTTCCAGTTTTCCCTGACTTCTTTTCCAAGGAAATATAAACAGAATGAAAAAAATTACTTCTAAGTAAACAGCTCAAAGGTGATTCTTTGTATTATTGAATGTTCAGGTGACTCAGCAAAGTACAGCAATTATTATTTAATACTACATTAGCTTTCTAGCTAAAATTCTGTGATTTCTGAGTGTGTATTCTTTTCCCAGAAAGAAATTATATATTCAGATGCAGTGATCTCATAATTAAGTCAGTAGGTGTATAGAAATATCAAATAAGAATGATAATGTTTTCCACCTACTTTCTTCATATGGTGCTGTGACAACTGATATAAAAATGCCTTTGATTTGGTAATAGTATTTCAATTAGCTCAAAACAAAAATATTGGACTCAACTATAAATGAAAGTATTGCTTATTTATTTATTTATTTGGACTTTTCTTGGCTCATAAATGTGATTTTATGTATCTACACATGATACGAATGCGAATTCATGCCTTCAGTTGAAAACAATCTGCTGTCTTAGGCTTGATTTAGAACAAACCAATAGCCACTTATTTCTCTGCTTGTTAGAATTCAATAATATACACAAATTATACTATGATAATTGCTTTGTAACAGCAAATGGCATTTGATTAATTTTTGTACTAATGAACCTAGGGTCACTGATACAATATGTACAAAGAATCTGTTACTTTTTAATTTACGTAATCATATTCTATTGGCCAATAATTATGAATTCAAAGCAATATTTTACTGAAAGTATTTACTTAAGAAGTGTGTTTTCATGCATTATTTCTAAACATGTTAGGTGAAAGTCCAGTGCTGAGTTTCCATGACGGAAACTCTTCAGGGCTTGTCACAAGGGGTAGGGCTCATTTTGTGTCTTTATGACTTTCAGTTGTTAGTTACCTAAATGTCTTTCAAAATAAAACTGTGTATCTATCAGATGTGAAATGGATTTTTAAGTATTTCTTTATTCATTATTTCATAGAGGAAATTTGCTTATCTGTTTTGGTAGACATGTCTAAAGTATACCCAATAATATAAACTTTTGGCCAGCTAATTGTAGATTTTATTTTATAGAGTGTGAAAAGCTCCTAAATTCTGGGTTAATATTAAAGTTATAACTGGAGACAAATGTGTCGGGGTTTGCATGGATTTAGTTTTTAAAAATTGGCTTCAAGTGACACCTGCATGTGGCAAAACAATAAGACAGCACTAAGGCAACACTTCTAGTGTATATGGCAGGAATTTTCTTGTAACGATACTTGTGTGTTTTAAATTTAAATTCCACCAGAATATTTGGTGCTATTGACTCAGAGTGCTTAGTTTCTCTTATTTATTTAAAGGGTAAGATCTCAAATTGACTAAGTTTGCCTTAAACAGCCTACAAATATTGATGTGCATGTAAGTGTACCTCTCATGAGTGCATTGGTGGAATTCAGAGCTTAACTTCAGATGGGTTCTTTTTCTATTTCTTCCACCTTACCTTTTAAGAAAGCGTCTCTCTCTGAATTCAGAGCTCACTATTGCAACTAGACTGCCTGGTTAGTAAACCTCCTAACGTCCCCTGCTTCTACCTCCTCCAGCACTTGGATTACAAGGATATGTCATCACACCTGAGTCTTGGGAATAAAACCTCAGGTCTTGGGGAGCAAGTGCTGTAACCACTGAGCTTCCTCCTCTGCCGTTCACACATTTTAGAAATGACAATTTCTAGACATTGTTTCTATGCTCCACAGTTATTACTAGAACCAAAGAGAAGAAAAAGCTATGCTGTGATAACTTATTTAATTCAGTTTAGCAATGTTTGCTTCGGAAAGTACTTAAGAGGATGAATTATGGAATGTTGGAACGGACTAAAACCATTTTCCTCTGTTGTTGCTGTCTGCTGATGATAGAGCTCCCTTTTCTTATGTCCTGTCAGTACTCTTGAACATGGGGTTTCCATTTAAATGATTCACGCACTCCAGATATAAAGCTTCACAACCATTGGTAGCTGCATGATGGATTTATTCTATATTTGTTAACATTCATAATTCATAAATGTTCTTTGTAATACTGTAAAATGTATTTTATAACTGTTATTTCTGA
This sequence comes from Rhombomys opimus, assembly GCA_010120015.1. NCBI lineage: Eukaryota > Metazoa > Chordata > Mammalia > Rodentia > Muridae > Rhombomys > Rhombomys opimus. Next base: position 2,731,035 of record REGO01000207.1, read on the forward strand.
TGGACATGTCTACTTTGTTTTGATTTTTAAGCACAGGTCCATTTCTAAGTATCAGCTCCACATGATACTCAGAGCTGTGTTCCACAGGTAACCGCAATTTTACTGAAAATAGTTAAATACTGTTTCCCTGAGTGCAATACTAGCATATACTTCCCAAAGTTTACATAAGTTCTGAGTGTTTGACACTTGTTTGATATGCTTTTCATCTAATAGTTTATAAAGAAACTGTTCAATTGTATAAGAGCCTTTTACATAATTGGATATATGTAATTTTTGGAGATATCAGCATATTTCACTAATACTAACATGGAGGATCCATGTTAGTAGAAAATGTGTCAGATTATTTTTAACTTTAATACTGTAGAAATAACTTTAAGTAAAAGCAGCATCTCTTACATTTTCTGAATAATTTCATGTAAAACTGAAGTGTTCTGAAAATTTGGACCAGAAAAGACATCAGTGTCTCAGATATTGCTATCCTGAGTCTGAATGGCTTTACAGTCAGATGCCTCATAACTACATCTCACCATTGAGTCAAGTGTCCTGTTCTAGTTAGCTAAGTCCTAGACAGAACACCATTGTCAATGCAATGAAAACTGGACAGTTAGTGATATACTCATATTAGTAAACCTTTATTTTTTCTCCATCTTGTCCACTCATCACTTTCTTCAATAATTAATTTTCATGAATGTAAGATCCTATTTTGTAAAGAAGCTTTATTGAGCATCTCATATCAAGCAAAAACTATCCCTAGAAAAATAGTCATCATGGGCCAAAAGAGATTGGCCTGGTTAATAGTGTTGAATGCTCTTTTCTAGTTCCAACCATTTCCTGAAAATTTCATGATTTGTTTTTAATAGCTGAGTAGTATTTCACTGGGTAGATGTACCACAATTTCTGTATCCATTCTTCAGTTGAGGGACATCTAAGATGTTTCCAAATTCTGGTTATTGTAGAAAAAGCTGGTATGAAAATGGTTGAGCAACTGTCCCATTTGTAGGGTGGGGCTTCTTTCAGGTATATGCCCAGGAGTGGTATAGCTGGGTCTTGATGTAAGGTTATTTCCACTTTTCTGAGAAAGCACCAGGTTGATTTTCAAAGCGGTTGTATAAGTTTACATTTCCACCAGCAATGGAGGCGTATTCCTTTTTCTCCACATCCTTATTAGCATGTGCTGTCATTTGAGTTTTTGATCTTAGCCTTTCAGATGGGTTTAAGATAGAATCTTGGAGTTGTTTTGATTTTCATATCCCTGATGACTAAGGATGTTCACCATTCTTTTTAGTGTTTCTCCACCGTTTGATCCTCTGTTGAGAGTTCTCTGTTTAGTTCTGTACCAAGAGAAAGACACACATGGAATATACTCACTTATAAGTGAATATTAGCCATATAATACTGATAACAATACTACAATCCACAGACCTAAAGAAGCGAAATATCATGGAGGATCCTAAAGAGGATGCTTAATTATCATTCAGAAGGACAAATAGAATAGACAATAGAAGGAGTTGAAGAAAGGAGACAATGGGAGCCTACCATAAATGTCCTCTGAAAGACTCAACCCCATAGGGGATGAAAGCAGATGCTAAAACTCATAAGCAAATTTTGGCAGGGTGTAGTGTGGGAGAATATAAGGATTCAGAAAGGACAGGAGCTTCACAAGGAGACCATCAAATCCAAAATGTCTGAACCCACAGGGTCCTCCAGAGACTAATGCACCAAACAAGGACCATGCATAAAGAGGATCTAGACCCCTGCTCAGATTTAGCCTATTGGCAGCTCAGTATTCATTTGTATTTCCTAGTAAGGGGAACAGGAGCTTTTTCTGACATGGACTCTGTTGCCTTCTCTTTGAGTACTTTCCTCTGGTGTGTATGTGTGTAGGGGGGTCATTGCCAGGCCACAGAGGAAGAGGACAGAAGCATTCCTAATGAGACTTGATAGGATGAGGTCAGTTGGTAGGGGAAAGAGGGCTCTCCCTTTCTGAGAATTAGGGGAAGGAAATAGGGAGGAAAAAGAAGTGATGGTGGGAGCAATTAGAGAAGAAGGAGAGGCCTACAATCAGGATGTAAAATAAATACTTACAAAAAATAAATAAAGTTAAATTTAAAGAAAAAAAGTGTTGACTGCTCTTCCAAAGTGCAGAGTTTCAATTCCAAGCTTCCACATGGTATCTCTCAACTCTTTATAACTACAACCCCAGAAAATTTATCACCCTCTTCTAGCCTCCACAGGCACTAGGCGTGCAACTGGTGCATACAGACAAAACAATTTTACACATATAAAGAAGAGGAGGACACTGCAGCCAGTCCTGATGAGACCTGATAAGCTAGGGTCAGATGGAAGGGAAAGAGGACCTCCCCAATCAGTGGACTTGGAGAGGGGCATGGGAGGAGATGAGAGAGGGTGGGTGGGATCAGAAGGAAATGAGGGAGAGGCCAAGCAGGAATACATATTGAATAAATTGTAACAAATGATAATAAAAATGTTTTGGAACCTAAAAAAAAAAAGATTCAGAATAATATGCATCTTCATAGCTCAGTAGTAGCCTATTATTTATCAAATTTTCTGGATATGCAGGATTACATGGGGATGGATAAAGAAGAAAAAAAGTAAAGAAGGAAAAAAAGAAAGAGAAAAAAAATGGAAGAAGGGAGAGTTATGGGGAATAGATTGAGCCCTAAGCAAACGTGAATTGCTGACATTATTACGACCATGTCAAGGATGCCAATACCTAACATCCACAGGAATGTCGAGGCTTTCCTGAGTTTAGGCTCAGGGAAATGGCAAGATGTTCCTCTGGTGCAAGCAGAGAAGTTGACAGTGCCTACAGAGAGTAGCAACAGGAGCTTTTGTCCTAGGTGACAACACCCGGAGACTGCTCTCCTACAGCCCCCTACAGAGATGAACTAACCTGCCTTCCTGTTCATGTTGTATGTAACAAGCTGTTTCTTGTCTTCTGCTGCGATGTCTGCATCAAAGTGAATGTGCCTCCCTGATTCCAGCTTTTCTCTGTGTGTGTTTTTTCATTCTCAGTTTCCCTAGTCAGGTCAATCCCAAAGCTTTGCAAGTTGAAGCATGGGAGCAAAGAAAAAGAAGGAGGCAAAAGGAGGAAGAAAGGGTTGGAGAAAAAGCAAGAACCAAATTGAGAGGGAGATGAGACCGGAAAAGAGAGGAAATAAAGTTATATATCTATAGTAAGATTCTGCAAATTTAATAGACCTCAAGACAAGTTTTCCAGTTGTGTATTCTATTCAAGTTTTAGTTTGTGCCTCAGCTTCATAAACATTGCATCAGATGTTCTTATTGATATTTGCAAATATGTTATAAGTACCTTTTGAGGTTAATATTTGCTTAACATCTTTCATTTTAGGTAATAATTTATATTACTAAACAATATAAAGCTATGGCCTTTGTATTCCTCTTAGATTTTTCAGCAACTTAGAGATAAAAATTCTAGTAAGGTATACTAATCATCTAATAAGTGTACTTATTAGATGATTCTTAATCTTGGTTTATCTTCTACCCTTTTTTGTCTTTTCTCTGAATGTTTTGTCTCTTTACTGTAATGTATCTTCATCATGACAATATTATTTATTTTCTTATATTTAATTGCTCTTTAATATCTATAGCTGCATTTTGAACTTTCATATCTTCCATGCTCCTCAAAATTATATATACCAAAAGTCCAGTGTGCACTGTCATGAAAAGTGAAAAAAAATGCTAAAAGATTATTAAATTTTCACACAAGGTTAAGATTATTGCTCATTTTATACTCAGTATAGATTCTCCACAAGATAAAAATCATAAGATAGACTATGTTAATGTCCACTGACACAAAACATTAGACACAAAATTCTCCGTACTAAACTAGAAGCATAGAAAAAAATTATGTAGGGGTAAAAGTAAAGACACTGGTGGTGCAGGTTGAGCTAGGATGTAACTTCTGTCACTCAGTATATGCTAGCAGTGTCTCTGAAATGTCGTTTTCCTGTTTATTAAAATCACCGTATTAATGAAATGCAGGGTTTCCGGTAGATTAGACCAACTTCTATAAAATTAACATTTTGTAAATAATTGCAAATGGCATTTACTTTTGTTATTCTCATCACAACTACTGTTTTCCAGTAACCCTGAGGAACCCAACTTAAACAGCATAAATTTCTAAAGACTAAATTTTAGAGTAAATTGAGGGAGAATCTAGTCAGAAGAAATCACTTAACTCACTTATGGTTAATTTCAGCTCTTGGTTGGTGTGTGTGGGTTATTCTAGAATGATTCTTACTGATGCTTGGAGAAAGAATGACAACTGGGATTTGGTAGTTATCACAGAAATAAAAGTAAGAAAAAAAAACTAGGTGTTTACATCTTCACTGAGGAGAAGAAAACAAAATCACAGCTTACACCATTCAGAAGGCAGCTATGTCTCCTTTTTCAAAGAATATGCCTGAGGAAAGGCATGAATCTAAAAGCTGTTTGCATTTTAAGGAGCATTAGGCCCTGTTAGCAGACTAAAAGTTGTTTGCCCAAGGATATGTTAACATTTCTTCCATAATATTCATAGGTGTCTATTGTACTTTTGAAAAAAAAATATCAAAGTTCTCTTCAGTACTTGATGTGTGCAGAGTGACTGTAAAAGATAAAAAGAAACCAATACATTGATATCCCCTTTCTTTTTAAAGTATTTCTTTTAGTTTTAAGATTACAATTCAATTACATTATTTCTACCTTCATTTTCCTCTCTCAAAACCCTCCCAATTATCCCTCTTGCTCTCTTTGAAATTTATGTATGTGCAGGTGTATACGTATATATATTCCTGTAATGTGTTTATTGTATGAATGTTTTCAGGGCAGATCACTTGTTACTGGACAGTTACCAACATGGCTGATTAAACATGAGCTAAACGAGGACAACATCAGATCCACCAAGTGAGGTGCATGTTGGGGGAGCCCAGGAGGCAACTAAGAAAGCCCGAGAGTGGAAGAAATAATCTTACCCAAAGCACTCACCAACTGATAGCCCCCACTTCAAAAATATTTCATTGAAACTGTATTTACATCACATATCACACTTATCAGTAATTATCTGAATTTTTAAATTATTCTCTTTCTTCACTTTACATCCTGATAGTAGCCCCCCTCCTCTCCTCCTAGTCCCTGTCCACACACTCCGTTCTCCCCTCTCCTTCTCCTCAGAGAAGAGGGAGCACACCCAGGGGTAGCAACCCACCTTGGCACATTAAGTCTCTTCAGGACTAAGTACATCCTCTCCCACTGAGGCTGAGAGGACCAAGCCTCCAATTCCAGGAACAAGATTTTAAAATCTCCCGTGCAAGAAGTAGCCTAGAGATGACCACCGAAATGGGAAGGGATATCTGTTCTGGGCAGCCTTATCTTATCTTGTAGTAGAACATTCTTTTGTTCTGTTTTTTTTTCTTTTATTATTATTATTAACATTTATTACAATTTATTCAATTTGTGTCCCAGCTGTGGCCCCCTCCTTCATCTCCTCCCTCTTAGAACATTCTTTTTTTAATTAATTTATTTTTTGAAATTTTATTTTACTTTATTAATTATACTTTATTCCCTTTGTATCCACCCATAAACCCCCCTCCTCCCCTCCCAGTCCCGCCCTCCCTCTCCCTTCTTCATGCATGCCTCTCCCCAAGTCCACTGATAGGGGAGGTCCTCTTCTCCTTCCTTCTGATCTTAGTCTATCAGATCACATCAGGAGTGTCTGCATTGTCATCTTCTGTGGCCTGGTAAAGCTGCTCCCCCCTCAAGGGGAGGTGATCAAAGAGCAGGCCAGGCCAATCAGATTATGACAGAGGCAGTCCCTGTTCCCATTACTATGGAACCCATTGGACACTAAACTGCCATGGGCTACATCTGTGCAGGGGTTCTAGGTTATTTCCATGCCTGGTATTTGGTTGGAGTATGAGTCTCTGGGAAGACCCCTCTGTTCAAATTTTCTGGTTCTG
>REGO01000207.1:2737025-2753168 GCA_010120015.1 Rhombomys opimus
TGTGCAGGGGTTCTAGGTTATTTCCATGCCTGGTATTTGGTTGGAGTATGAGTCTCTGGGAAGACCCCTCTGTTCAAATTTTCTGGTTCTGTTGCTCTCCTCGGGGGGGGGGGGGAGTTCCTGTCCTCTCCAGATCTTACTATTTCCCACTTCTTACATAAGATTCCATGCACTCTGCCCATCAGTTGGCCATAAGTCTCAGTGTCTGCTTTGATAGTCTGCAGGGCAGAGCCTTTCACAGGCCCTCTCTGGCAGGTTCCTAGGATGTTTCCTGTTCTGCATGGTACTGGCATAGAAACAGAATGATGGATCAATGGAACCAAAGAGAAGACCCAGAAATAAACCCACACACTTATGGACACCTGATCTTTGACAAAGATGCCAAAACTATACAATGGAAAAAAGATAGCATCTTCAACAAATGGTGCTGGTCTAACTGGATGTTTACATGTAGAGAAATGCAAATAGATCCATACTTATCACCCTACACACAGCTAAAGTCCAAGTGTATCAAAGACCTCAACATAAAACCAGACACATTAAATCGGTTAGAAGAAAAAGTGGGGAAAAGTCTTAGAACATTCTTAACACAAGAATGCAGCCCACGGACCACCAGGAAGCAAGCCAGTCAGGAATTAACCCTTGTGATTTCTCTGTCATCCACCAGTTTGGGCCAGTTTGGACCAGTTTAGAGAGCCCTCCCCCCCACCCATAATCAGGCCCTCGCTAGACCTAGCCAATCATAGATGCATTCATACCTTTGCTTTTGGCCTGCGCCAATCACAATAAAGATGACTTACCTGTCCCTGAAATTCTGAAGTTTCCTATGAGAAGACCTGTGTTCCTTTGTCTAGGGTCACCATTTTGTCTTGGATGGTGGCCCTAGCACGCTGGTCTTCTTCAGAATAAGTGCCTTTTGTTGTTTGCATGCTACTTGAGTCTGGGGTCTTTCCTCCATGCTCTTCTGGACCCTAACAAAGCCAGACTAGGCAGCCCAGGAAGGGGAAGGGGAACAAAAAAAAGTCAAAGAAGACTCCCTGCTCCAGTTGCTGGGGACCCACATGAAGACCAAGCTGCACATCTGCTGCATATGTGCACAGGGGGCTTAGGTCCAGCCCATGTATGCTCTGGTTGGTGGTTCAGTCTTTGGGAGTCACCATGCTCAAAGTTAGTTGATTCTGACAGTCTTCTTGTGGAGTCCTTGACAACTCTAGCAGGACTCCCGAGCTCTGTCTAATGTCTGGCTGAGGATATCTGCATCTGTTTTTTATCAGCTGCTGGGTGAAGTCTCTCAGAGAAGTTATGCTAGGCTTTTGTCTACAAACATAGCAAAGTAACATTAATAGTTTCAGGGAATGGTTCTATCCCATGGGATGGGTCTCAAGTAGGGTCTAATAGTTTAATGATATTTGGTTTCATAGTGAAGTTGTACCACATAGATTAAACTATAACTTTAGTGTCAGTAAATGAATTTTCAGGAGCCTGGACCATTTCAGTTTTCCTCACCTTCTTCCATTCCACTTTCACTTCTAACCTTCTCTCCCTGTCATGCACTTCCTGAGATTCTTAGAGGTAGGAGGAATCATGGTAGTTTAGAAATGGGCTAGAGAGGTTAAGAACCAGCCTCCAGAATTACTTAACTTGGATCTTACCTGACAATGTGCAAAAAAATAAAATAAAATAGAACCAGGATTAGATTCTAACCTCCAGACTATCATTGTGAAATTTTTGTTTTATTTAGAGGTCTTAGTTTATTAGCTCTCCACCCACACCTTCTGACTTGTCTATCTTTATCTTATTTAATCACAATTGTTCTACTATGTAGATGTATTTTATTGCTTTTGAAGATTCCATCTAGGGAGTTAGAAAACAAGGTCAGAACAGTAAGCGATTTGTTGACAAAGAAAATTCAACACCAATAAACTTAATTTGAGGAGGTAAGCCAAGAGAAGAAGAATATTCCTGGCAAGATACCAGTTCTGCTAAAGGAGAAGAGTGAGGTTGCTGTTAGTCCCATAATTAGCATGGGAGAAAAGACTTGGAGGCTTGAACCCCTTCTAGGGACATTTGGTGGGGTAAAGTGTTTTTTTTTTGTTGTTTTTTTTTTTTTTTTTACAAAGAGTTCAGTTGGGAAAAATGTTAATCATGTGTATACGGCTTTCAAATTGTATTCCAGCCGGAACTCATTGTCAATAGCCTCCTGCCTCTGCTCCCAAACAGCACAATCTCAGGCCTGCACCACCATTACAGCTGCTAATGGTACTTTGACTTTCAATCACTTATGATAAGGCCTCTTTCTGTTATTTTTATTTCAACGGTTTGATAGTTTCACTCACTATGTAACAAATCTTAGTTATTCTCCTTCCCTTTTTGCCCCTCTTCATCCTGTGTAGGGTCCCTACAGGCACCAGGGCCAGCAGGGAAATGATCCATGGGAGATAGGAATAAAGCCTCTCAACAACCTGACTTGGCCCATGCTTCTTCAAAACTTCTGGAGTCTGACCCCAAAGGAGTTATTTTAGACATTTTTTAAGTACAGTATAATTTTTAAAAAGTTTCCTGGTAACAACCATCCTAAACATCCATGTGTACAATAAAGCTTAAGGCATGACTACATCAAAACTCTTTTGCAAAGTACATGTGTCCTATACCATGAAAACAGGTTCTATAGCCTAAAAGCCTAGGATCTGGTGTGATCTCTGACCAAGGCAGCATAGAAGTCAGCAGGCCATGAAGTACATATTAAATCTTCCCTATTGACTAGAAACAATACTAAAGATAAAGACCTCAGGAGGGAAAACCTGGCATAAACATTCCGGGGAATTTGGGTGAGGTCTGGTTCTACAGATAGCAAAGGTCTCCAGGTCACTAACAACATCCATTCTCAGCCTTCTGGGTGGAAAACAGGTATCAATTTCCTCTGTTGAAAAAATAAAAAAGTAGAGTGTTTAACAATTCTGGTTTCTCTAGTGCTTATTGCAAGCACATGGAACTCTTGCCCTCTACAATCTAGTTTCTGCTCCCATTGAAACCCTTCTTACCCTGACATCTATCTCACACTCGTAGATATTATTCTGTGTGTGACTACTGAGTTTTAAGTTTTGCTAAAACCTTTTTAGTACTTGTATGTGCCATATATGTATGTGCCTGTGGAGGTCACCAAACAAATGCAAGTCACTCCTCAGTTCTGTTTATACCTTATGGCCCTTGGGTCCCAAACATGTGGCCAGACTTGGTGTCAGGTCCTGTTACCCACTGATCCATCTTGATGGACCCCACAAAGTTTAATTGGTGTTTTCCAGCACTCTTTACTTCTTTCTTTATTAAAGTTAGTAGTTTAGTTGTTTGATAACTCTCAGACCTCTGTATCCAGCCGCTGAAATTCCCGAGGAAGTAGGCCTAGGGGAAGGCTATCAGGCCAGGTCAGACAGAGGCAGAGTCTAGATTGAAAGTGCCACTATTTCTCTATAGTCCTCCCTGTGGTGAGGCAATGAAAAGTACTGCTAATACTCCTGACATTCCTCAGGGTTGGAGGCAACTGCAAATACAGCACTGAAGCCAAAGGGTTCAAAATCAGTCATCAAGCAGTCTTCAGTGATAAATAACTTTTAAAAAGTTAACAGCTGCTCAAAGAGACTCCAATGAAGCCACTGAAACTTGGAGAGATTAAATGTACTGCCAGCACCCAACAAGATTTGATTACAGACTTGGAGACACCAGAACTAATGTAGCAGCTACTGCTTGCATTATGGTTGTTCTGCACGTTCTTGGAGAAGCTCTGCTTTGGCCAGGACAGCTTTAGATGAAACATCAGCTAACCCAGATAACAGGCTCTATGAGCAACTTGCTAAATGTCCTAAGTCACAGCAAAGAGGAGCATATCTCTTACCCCTGTCAGCTGGAACAGTCAACTCAGAGAATGTGATTAAGCATTGTGTGTCTTAGAGACAAGAAGTTGAGCATGTGTGTGGAGGCTCTCTCAGCAGTCTTCTGCCCACTCTTCATATCAGACTGCGAACTTAGTAAAACACATGGTAAATTATATATTATTACTATTAATACATAGCAATACAGTTGTTATAAAATGAGGCAGAGATACGGGCAGACAGGAGATAAGCTAAGACATCTAAACAAGCTGGAAAGTGTACATTGTACAGTGACAGTATGCAGACTAGGATCTAATGGTTTCCTGTGTTCCCGAGGTACACAGTACTAGACACTAATAAGAGCTGCCTAGTGATTTCATTGCTTACTGGGTACTAATCCTTGGGAGAAAGGACTGTGTTGGTAATGGAAGAGTAGGTAACTTTTCAGGTTGCCGGCTCCATGCACAACCAACATTTGCTAGAAGTGGCAAAAGAGGCTCAGGAAAATTAATGATATTTAAAAGGTTGTTCCGCTCTGAAGTAATTATTCATTCAAGATATCACCAAAGGGTAACAATGAAATTCCCACAAACAACAGACCATCACAATACAAATTATATAAAGAAAGAGGAAGAGATTAATAATACATCATAGTAGTATTCATTATTACATGACAGGTTTTACAATAATTAAAGAATAAGCATCAAATTTGAAGCAAAATTTGATTATGACTATTATTTAGATACCTTGAATGTTGCTTATTAAAGATACATGAAAATTGTGAATATATATCAGGTTCCTGAAAATTACAAGTAATTTTATATTTTTTTGTTTTAAACTGTTATCTAGAGTGCCCTTTAAATGAGTTAAAGATGTTTAGATTAATATATTAATTTAGATTTTAAAAGTTAAGTAGAAAAATGAAATTCAGTGATTTCAAGACTGCATTAAATTCACACAGGATGTTCTCACTGTTGAGATTAAGTTGTAAACTTATTTAAAATGTATATGTGTTTTACAGAATTGTGTAAAGCTAAGGCACTATCAACAGAACCAAACAGTCTGAGGACGAGGAAAAGATCTTCAACTCTACATCCAAATACATCTGGATATATTCTATATCTAGAATATATAAACTATATATAACTAAAGAAGTTAAAAAACAACAAATCAGGTAATCCAGATTAAAAAATTAGGATACAAAGCTAAACAGAGAATTCTCAATAGAGGAATATCAAATGGTGGAGAAACACTTAAAGAAATTCTCAAAGTCCTTAACCATCATGGAAATGCAAATCAAACTGACTGAGATACCATCTTACACCCATCAGAATGGCTAAGATCAAAAACTCAAATAACAACACATGCTGGAGAGGATGTAGAGAAAGTGGAACCCTCCTTCATTGCTGGTGGGCATGCAAACATGTACAACCACTTTGGAAGTCAATCTGGTGCTTTCTCAGAAAACTGGGAATAATACTACCTCAGGACGTAGCTATACAACTCCTGGGCAAATATCCAAAATATGTTCAAATATACAACAAGGACATTTGTTCAACTATGCTCATAGCAGCTTTATCTGTAATAGCCACAATCTGGAAACAACCTAGATGTCAGCCGAAGAATAGATACTGAAATTGTGATACCTTTACAGAATGGAATACTACTCAGCTATTACAGTCTGACAACTGTATTATATGTCTAATATCCACATATAAGTGAGTATATACCATGTGTGCATTTTTTGCTTCTGGGATACCTCACTCAGAACGATCTTTTCTAGATTTCACCATTTGCCTGCAAATTTCATGATTTCCTTGTTTTTAATTGCTAAGTAGTATTCCATTGTGTAAATGTACCACATTTTTTGTACCCTTTCCTCCACTGAGGGACATCTGGGTTGTTTCCAGGTTCTGGCTATTACAAATAAAGCTGCTACAAACATGGCTGAGCAAATGTCCTCGTTGTGTATTTGAGAATATTTGGATATATGTCTAGGAGTGGTATAGCTGGATGTTGAGGAAACACTATTTCTTTTTTTTTATTAATTACACTTTATTCATTTTGTATCCCCCATAAGCCCTTCCCTCCTCTCCTCCCGATCCCACCATCCCTCCCCTTTCTGTATGCATGCCACTCCCCAAGTCCACTGAAAGGGGAGGTTGTCCTCTCCTTTCTGATCTTAGTCTATTAGTTCTCATCAAAAGTGGCTGCATTGTCCTCTATTGTGGCCTGGTAAGGCTGCTCCCCCCTCAGGGGGAGGTGATCAAAGAGCAGGCCAATCAGATTATGTCAGAGGCTGTTGTCTGAGAAAGCACCAGATTGATTTCCAAAGTGATTGTAAATATTAGACATATAATATAGGATGAACATACTAAAATCTGCTCGCCTAAAGAAGCTAAGCAAGAAGGAGGACCCTAGGTAAGATGATCAATCCTTACTCAAAAAGACAAACAGGATGGACATCAGAAAAGGGAGAAAACAGGGAATAGGACAGGAGCCTACCAGAGAGGGTTTCTGAAAGATTCTTCCCACAGGATATCAAAGCAGATACTGAGGCTCATATCCAAACTTTGGGCAGAGTGCAGGGAAGCTTATGAAAGAAGGAGGAGATAGAAAGACCGGGAAGGGACAGGAGCTCCACAAAGAGAGCAACAGAACCAAAAAAATCTCGGGTCTTTTCTGAGACTGATCCTCCAACCAAGAACCACGCATGGAGATAACCTAGAACCTCTGTTCAGATGTGGTCCATGGCAGCTCATTATCTAAGTGAGAAAACTGGTAAGGGAAACAGGGACTGTCTCTGATATGAACTCATTGGCTGGCTCTTTAATCACCTCCCCCTGAGGAAGGAGCAGCCTTACCAGGCCATAGAGGAAGAAAACACAGCCAGTCTGATGAGATCTAATATGCTAGGGTCAGATCAAAGGGGAGGAGGAGCTCACCTATCAGTGGACTTGGAGAGGGACATGGGAGGAGAAGAAAGATGAATGGTGGGATTGGGATAGAATATGGGAGGAGGCTACAGCTGGGATACAAAGTAAATAAACTGTATTAATTAAAAAATTAAAATTAAAATAAAAATATCTGAAAATTGTAGGCAAATGGATACAACTAAAAAAGATCACCCTGAATGAGGTAACTCATAAGAAGAGAGTCACTCAAGAGACATTTTTTTCAGTTCATTTTCTTTCTTTTTATTTTTTTAATAATAATGTTTATTGTTTTATTATTAGTTACATTTTATTAACTCTGTATCCCAGCTGTATCCTGCTCCCTCATTTCCTCCCAATCCCTCCCTCTCTCCTTTGTCTCCTCCCTGCCCCTTTCCAAATCCACTGATTGGGGAGGACCTTCTCCCCTTTCATCTGACCCTGTTTTATCAGGTATCCTCTGTGGCCTAGCAGGATTATTCCTCCCTTGTGGGGGTGGGGAGGTCAAAGAGCCTGCCATTGAGTTCCTGTCAAAAATAGTCCCTGTTCCCCTTACTATGGGAAACCAATTGGTTACTGAGCTACCACGGGCTTCATCCAAGCAAAGGTTCTCTCCTCTCCAGGTCATATTAAATCCACCTTCTTTCCTATGATTCCCTGTACCCTGCCGAAGGTTTGGTTATGAGTCTTAGTATCTGCTTTGATACACTGCTAGGTTACACAATGGAATACTACTCAACAATCAAAAATGAGGAAATCTTGAAATTTGAAGGCAAATGGTGGGATCTAGAAAAGATCATTCTGAGTGAGGTATCCCAGAAAGAGAAAGACACACATGGTATATACTCACTTATACAGACCTATAATATATGATAAACATAATGAAATTTATACACCTAAAGAAGATAAACAAGAAAGAGGTCCCAGGGTAAGATGATCAATCCTCATTTAGAAAGACAAATGGGAAGTGCATTGGACAAAGGAGAAAACAAGTAACAGGACAGGAGCCTACCAAGAGACCTTCTTAAGTCTTAGCATCGGCTTTGATAGTCTGCAGGGCAGAGTCTTTCAAAGGTCCTCTGTGGCAGGCTCCTAACTTGTTCCCTGTTTTCTCCTTCTTCTGATGTGCATCCTCTTTGCCTTTCTGAATGGGGATTGAGCATTTTAGACAGAGTTTTCCCTCTCGATTAGTTTCTTTAGGTGTACATATTTTAGTAGGTTTATCCTATACTATATGTCTATATGAGTGAATGTATACCTGTGTGTCTTTCTGCTTCTGGGGTAGCTCACTCAGGATGATCTTTCCCAGTTCTCACCATTTACCTGCAAATTTCATGATTTCCTTGTGTTTATTGCTGAGTAATATTCCATTGTACAGATGTACCATACTTTTTGTATCCATTCCTCAGTTGAGGGGCATCTTGGTTGTTTCCAGCTTCTGACTATTACTAATAAAGCTGCTACAAACATGGTTGAGCAAATGTCCTTGTAGTGTTGGGCTGGGTCTTGAGGAAGCACCATTTCCAATTGTCTGAGAAAGTGCCAGATTGATTTCCAAAGTGATTGCACCAGTTTACATCCCCACCAGCAGTGGAGGAGGGTTCCCATTTCTCCACAACCTATCTAGCATGTGTTGTCATTTGAGTTTTTGATTTTAGCCATTTTGATGGGTATAAGGAGAAATCTCAGGGTCGTTTTGATTTGCATCTCTCTGATGGCTAAGGATGTTGAGCATCTCTTTAAGTGTTTCTCTGCCATTCTATATCACATGGTATATACTCATTTATATAGACCAATAAGATATGATAAATGTACTGAAATATATATACCTAAAGAAGATAAACAAGAAAGAAGACCCGGGGTAAAATGATCAGTCCTCACTTAGAAAGACAAATGGGATGGGCATTGGACGTAGGAGAAAACAAGTAACAGGACAGGAGCCTACCACAGAGGGCCTCTGAAAGACTACCTAGCAGTGTATCAAAGCAGATACTAAGACTCATAACCAAAATTTCGTCAGGGTGCAGGGAATCATATGAAAGAAGGGGGACTTAGTATGAAGTGGATAGGATAGGAGCTTCATAAGGACCAAATATATCTGGACACAAGGGTCTTTTCTGAGACTGATACTCCATCAAGGACCATGTATGGATATAACCTTGAACTTCTGCTCAGATGTAGCCTGTGGTAGCTCAGTAACCAATTGGTTTCCCATAGTAAGGGGAACAGGGACTATTTCTGACAGGAACTCAATGGCAGGCTCTTTGACCTCCCTACTCCCCAAGGGAGGAGCACCCCTGCTAGGCCATATAGGAGGACTTTGCAGCCAGTCCTGATGATACTTGATAAAACAGGGTCAGATGAAAGAGGAGGAGGTCCTCCCCAATCAGTGGACTTGGAAACGGGCAAGGAGGAGATGATGGAGGAAGGGTCAATTGGGAGTGAATGAGGGAGCAGGATACATCTGGAATACAGAGTTAATAAAATGTAATTAATAATAAAAATAAAATTAAAAAAAGCCTATTTTATTTATGATTCCTCAAGCTCTTACCTCCCTTCAAACCCTAGGTAGAAAAGAAAGAAGGTTAGTAGGGACAGAGTGTGTAGACCTCTTTAGACATAGTTCCTTGGGACAATTTCCACTGTTCATCAGAAGGATATATAGCAGTCTAGAAATAAACTAGCAATCTAGCAATAACAAGAATTGCAACAAGGACCACTACCACCACCAGCAGCAGGGTTCAGCAGAAGCAGAACAAATCAGCAGAAGCATCATGAAGAGTTCTCCAGAGCTTTTCTTTCTAGGAGCAAAGCAAAGCATAGTAGTATCTCTGTCTGTGGGATCCTATTTATGACTTCTTAAAGTCTTCGCAAGGATGTTTTTCAGCTGGCCAAAACCATGCACCCTTGTATGAGATAGTTTTCTTCTGACAAAGATCATGTGCCTCTTATGAGGCAGCTATCAACTATGGACAAAGTATTCTGGCATCCCACACTTCAGATTACAAGAAAAATATATCTACACAACACAACCAAATCTTCCATTACATCATACATTTTTATTATGTTGCCTTTTAATCTAAAAAAAAAAAATTTTATTTGTACATCAGAATGTTGACAGTTTACCTTTCATTCACTGTGATGACTGAGATTCTAGATTATACCTGATGGACCAGTGCATGAAAAAAAACAAACAAACATACTTAATGTTTGCTTTTCAGTGTATGTTATAAAACCTTATTTACTGGGTCTACTACATAGCTGTAGAGATGTGGCCATTTGTACAATGGACAGTTTTTCTGAAACTAATCATCAGAAGTATGGATGATTTCATTTGTCTGACTTTGTAGTTTTCAATGGAAAATTATATGGACATTTATCTAAGCTGCCCTAGGAAATGTAGCATAATTACCAATTTAAGAAAATTGTCTGTAATAGTACCTGTGAATGAATATCAGGAAAAGAGTGAAAGGATGTTTTGTTTCTTGCTGTCTTTTTAATAGCAGTTGTGGTAGCCTTAAGGGTGGTATTTGCAGCTGTGCTGCATGCTATAGGTCTCTGGAAGAAGCAGAACCCTTACAATTATCAGAGGATGGGTAGTATTTCACAGGGTGGTATGTATTGTGTATTGAGTGGCAACAATTGTATCTTGAATTCTGGTAGAAAATGGTTCATCCCACTGGCCTATTATCTTATACCTTTGAGAAGGCATTAAATTGCTAAAGGATTTAGCTTCAGACTGTGGTGAGAAAAATGATGTTGCCTCTAAGCACTTCATCTTTTTATTTTGTTGAGTCTTTCAAACACAAAGAAGTCACCACAGAATTTCTTTATGTGGATGGTTAATCATTTTTCCTATATATATGGGAAATATATATATATATATTTATATATATATGGGAAATATATATATTTGGGAATATATATATATATATTTATATAAAAAATATATATGGGAATATATATATATTATGATAGGTTGTGTCCAGCTTTTGTAATGTCCTGTCAACTCTAGGTCCACTCTAGGACATGCAGATTGAACCTATAGAGAAAATGCTGAACTCACTGCGAAAATAAAGTGATCTAAAGCACACATTAAGCTTCCATCTTTCAGTCTAGGGCATTTCCTTTCCAGAAGTGGTTCCATATGGATATTAGATTAAAATAATATCATGGCAGTTAAATATATATTAGTTTTTTCCAAATATTCCACTACAGAGACAAAGAAGGCAACATGATAATTTTTCTTTGTATTCTTACTGAAGAATTAATATTAGTGAACTCATGGCAATCAATATTTATTCAAACAACAGAGAAATTATTTCTAAGATATATGTAATATAAAATATCATATACAAAAGGTCAAAGCAGAATTTATTTTATGCAGATAAGAGGCAACTCAACTGAATATTTGGATGATGATTTTAATGGTGGCCTTAACAAATTCATATTTTAACAAGGCATATTTACAGTACATAATAAATGCTTAGATTG
This sequence comes from Rhombomys opimus, assembly GCA_010120015.1. NCBI lineage: Eukaryota > Metazoa > Chordata > Mammalia > Rodentia > Muridae > Rhombomys > Rhombomys opimus. Next base: position 2,748,319 of record REGO01000207.1, read on the forward strand.
GATTAATTAGTATGTATAGTTGAGGCTTTTTACTGTTTAGAATTATTTGCCTTGCTAAAGTAGTAAATCTAGATGAGCTGAGTGCTCAAATGATTCTAATAACAACACTTGGCATTTGTTCAGCGCATTATATTTTCTAAGTACTTTATAATTACAGTATTAATTAGTTAAGTGACACAATGATCTTGTGAAGAGGTTTACATCATTATCCCCTTTTACAAATGAGGAAACTTTAAATAAAGACACAGCTATTCACATAGCTACTAAATCAGGTTAATACTAAAAAACCCCTTGCATAGCTTGTAATGTCTGATAGTGCATTTTATCAAGAACAATTTATATTGTTGTCAAATTATCTGGGTTCAAAAAACTGGATAGCAAGTACACTCACTCAGTAGGGATTTTAACTTACATATACACTTTCACAAATCTAGTGAATTCAAAGCAGAACAAAAAAGGTGTTTTTTTTTTTCTTTTTCTTTTTCTTTTTTTTTTTTTTTTTTTTTTTTTTTTCAAAGTATTGTGTCTCCAATGATAAACAGTATGTTTGAGTATGGAATGTTGTTCAGGGCATTTTAGTGGTGATTTTATTAATGTCCTTGGTCTCTGCTCTTCAGGTAGCTCCTCCCTATCCACTCTGCAGCATTTCTAAAGATCCACGTTGCAGTATGTGGAAATAATACTTCAATGACTAATGAGGTTGTAAAATTCAATATCATTTCTTTAGTTCATAAACTTCATGCAAATGAAGTGAATTTTTGAAACATTATGAAATCATTTCAGATTACTTTAAGCAAACAACTTCAACATGCATTATTAATCACTTATTTCTGTTTGAGTATCTTAGGGAGTTTCTAAATTAATAAGACAAGGTGTCTGTAGTCAACTGGCTTATAATTTATTTAGAAGGATCTAAACATGAAAAATTAAAACAATATCCAACAAGTATCTGTTAGGTGCTTACAATCTATCACGCATAATTTTAGATAACAAAGCATATACTTTCACTGTAGTCAGCAAACTAAAATATTATTCACTCTGATATAGCATAGGGTTGGAATATTTACCAATGAGGCATGACAGAAAAAGGGCTCAATAATTATCTGACATATACTATGCTGAAAATAGTATATGTATAAAACAACACTTTAGTATATAGTATAAAGCAATATTTTAGTTAAATATTATAAATTAAGTAAATATTTTAAAGAAAGTCAGAAAATTTGTAGCGTAGTCAAGTGCATAAGATGTAAACTATAGATGCAAGAGCAGGTGAGGTGTGGTGCTGATGTTGTGGATAAATGTGAAAGTGTGAAAGGTGCGGAGAACAGATATTAAACAGGGAAAGTGGGGGCAAAATGTTCAGATGCTTGAACCATCTCTGCTGGAAGCAATAGGACATGGCTGGAGTTTGAAATTTGGCTTAAAAACATTCTATACAGAGACAGAAGTGATCTGGAAAAGTATAGTGTATTTATTGGTACAGAACAGTACTGGCAGAGATGATGGTCAAGATAGATGCTGCATACCTTTTCTCTGGTAAAGAAAAAAATGACAAAGGAAGTGAGGCCTGTTTCCTTTGCTTTTCCACCTTTACAAAAATCAACAACAAAAGAAAAGCAAGCAGCGATGATAACAGTGTTTTTCTCATATATTATCACTTATTTGGATCTTTCTGTATTTTTCCTCTTCCTGAAAATATTTGTACTAAATGATTAATGGAAACTTTCTGAAAATCATGCAAACTAAAAAAAAAATAAAATAAAAATACCTGAAACCCACATGATTATATCAAACTTTCAAATGCACAGGGTAAGAAAACTAAGTAGAAACAAACTTAAATTACATAAATATTAACTACCTAATATAAAATGGAATGGTGTTCTAGGTCAGTTCATGTCTCTTTTGTGTTACAGAAAGGATAATTGGGTTTTTGAAATCTTAAATGAATTCCAAATAGTTACTGAACATAACTTTTAACCCACATTTTGTAATTTCAAACACTGTGTGCACCAAGAGGCTATTGGAAATATGAAATAGTATTTGCTTATTGTTTTCATATGGCTACCCTGGTTCGCTAAGTACCTTCTCACGTGGTCCATGGGACCATTTACTCCTTTTGTTTTTATGTACAGTACTTGGTGCAGGGTGTTAACACTCAGGAGCTACAGAGGTTGTTTACTTGTTGAACGAAATCCAGACAAGTTTTAAAATGTTTCCTTCATAAAAGAAAGGTGCTGAGTTGAAGAGAGGAATTAGTTGCTGTGATGCACACTCACTACAGACTGCTTGTAAGCTTTTCTGACCAGTTACATGAAGTATGAGATTCCGTAGATAGCCAATGAGGAATAATATAGTCAGGGGAGTGTGATTTATGATATGGACCAACACTGCTTGAAAAGTTATACGGTACATGAACTCTCATCTGTGAGTGCACCCTTGCATCTCAACTGATAGAACCTTGAATTCATTCTCCCATGAGTTTTCTGCCCCAAAGTGGCATTGTATTCTGAACAAAAAGCATTACAGGACATCTTACTTCTGGGAAATTTCAGGGGAGGGGCCTGAAACAGAGCTCCAGAACTTAAGTATTTCCTTATGTCAGGACTGTGTGTTTTACTTTCATGCTTTAGAACAAATCTAAAACAGGACTTACTTCACTGGTTCACTTGAAAAAGCACCCTGAAATGGCATATTGACACCTAAATGATGTTTTTCTTCCCATACGCCCAATTTCCTGAAAGTATGATGACTGAGAAGGCCTGCTCCACAGACAAGATCTCGTGCCCGACCCTGTAAACTGTTGAAAAGCTGTGAACTGGTCAGGTCGCGCCCTTGTGGAGAAGGCACCTCACTGCTGTTTGGCTAGAAGTCTGTGCTGTAAAACTTCCTTCTTTGTTTATGCTCACAACTATCCATGCTCTATCTGTTCTGCTTTCAACTTGGGTCAAAGAAGTGTCCTTCTGCAGGAAGTAGTTATTAACGCACAGTCTCAGAGCTGGTGATAGTACCTATTACCAATAACAGTCATTACTGTCATTGCAGTACTGTTATTGTCATTACTGCAATAACTGGATGAGTTATCCATGCCAGCATCTCACCATTCAAGGATCAGGGAACTACACAGAAAAAGATGTAGAAAGCTATGAAGTGCTGACTTGTGGGCATGACAAAGCTTTGTAGGCATCAACTCAATACCTGGGGCTATTTTCACAAGAACTGGTCAAGATCGCAGTGATCAAAATCCCAACGTGGACTGGGAAGGGTCCCAAGGCTCTACTCCTATGGAGAGACTGGCAGCTGATGACTGCTGAGGAAGAGTCACTCTTCCTGGGAAAGTGAGGAGAGTGTGCACGTGGTAGGGGGTGATCACACACTCACACCCATGTGAACAGCACCAGTTGTTCTCAGGGGATTACTAATAACAAATAAAAAATAATGAAGCGTGGAGAAAGCTTGGGTAATAGGGAATACTGGACGATGTCAGTGGAGGATAGGCATGATACATATACAACTCTTTGAAATTTTCAAAGAATAAAAATCATACAAAAGTAAGATATGAAGAAAACAAAAGGAAATCATGTCCCACCCAAACATATTTTGGTCAAAATAGACTTCAAATAGAGCTATTGGGAATTTCATGCATGAAGAAGTTTTTTTAATCTCATTTTCTCATCCTCCATTCCTTCTATGTACTTCAGTTTCCTGTTGCCCCCTTTTCTCTCTTTCTTCTTCCCTATGTTTTGAGATATGCTCTCTTGTCAATTATATCCTGCCTTTCTCATTCTTATAATACAAAAAATTTAATTTTTCTGAAAAATAGAGGTTGTAAACTGAAAGTCCCAAGCCTTGTTCCTGTAAATATAATTAAAACCCATTTGCACAAATTTTCTATTCATTTTCTTTTCCTTCCTAGCTATAATACACCACCACCAAGAGAGAGACTAATGAGTTATAGCTAATAATACAGTGATTTATTCTTCACTGAAACTAGCTTTACGTAAATTCTTGAGAGACAATTTCTCCGTGTCTCATTTTCCTCTCATTTAAAAAACTAAGTCTACTAGTTGTCATCACTACTTTAACAATATTGTTGGACTATTAGGTATTAAACTTATATAAAAGAAAAATATAACATAAAATATCAGAATGAAAAAATATAATTTTCAGATTTTTATAACCTTAGCCTGCATAGTTTACCTTGGAATTCTTTAAAAGCATTAATACTGCATAGCAAATTATATGTAACTATGCTTGTTAAAAACTAATACAAAAATAGCTTTTTAGGAGAAATGAAATAGTAGCAAAAATGTGAACATAGTTTGAAATAAATTATGTTAGGGAATTTTATGTCTTAAAGCTATATTCCATTTGATAGTTGGAATCATAACAACAAATTACAGTTAAATGTAGCAATGATAGTAGGACATTAGCCACAAAGTATGACTATCTTTATAAGAAGTGATAAAAGAGACATCTCAGCATGTATTGTTACTTGAATTTTTGATCTTAGCCATTCTGATGGGTGTTAAGGTGAAATCTCGGTTTAATTTTCATTTCCCTGATGACTAAGGACTTAAGCATTTCTTTAAATTTTTTGATTGAATTGCTTGATTGATTTGGTGCTTTTTAACTTCTTTAGTTCTTTATATATTCTGGATATTAGCCCTCTGTCAGATGTTGGGTTAGTAAAGAACCTTTCCCAGTCTGTAGGCTGTAGTTTTGTTCTGATGACAGTGTCTTTTGCTTTACGGAAGCTTTTCAGTTTCATGAGGTCCCATTTATTGATTGTTGATCTTAGAGCCTGTGCTGTTGGTGTTCTGTTCAGGAAGTTGTCTCCTGTGCCAACA
>REGO01000207.1:2754998-2768908 GCA_010120015.1 Rhombomys opimus
TCTCTGTTTAGCTCTGTTCCCCATTTTTTAATTGGATTACTTGGTTTGCTGCTTTTCAGCTTCTTTAGTTCTTTGTATATACTGGATATTAGTCCTCTGTCAGATAAAGGGTTAGTAAAGATTCTTTCCCAATCTGTAGGCAGCCATTTTGTTTTGATGACTGTGTCCTTTGCTTTACAGAAGCTTTTCAGTTTCATGAGGTCCAATTTATTGATTGTTGCTCTTAGTGACTTTAGTATTTTGCAGGGTGATAAGTATGTATCTATTAGCATTTTTCTACATGTAGACACTCCAGTTAGACCAGCACCATTTATTGAAGATGCTGTCTTTTTTCCATTGTATGGTTTTGGCTTCTTTGTAAAAAATCAAGTATCTGTAGGTATGTGGATTTGTTTCTGGGCCTTCTATTCAGTTCCATTGATCCTTCTTTCTGTTTCTATGCCAATACCATGAAGTTTTTAATTACTTTTTCTCTGTAGTACAGCTTGAGATCAGGGATGGAGATACCTCCAGATGATTTTTTGTTGTATAGGAATGTTTTGGCAATTCTGTTTTTTGCTTTTTTCCATATGAAGTTGAGAATTTTTCTTTCAAGGTCTGTAAAGAATTGTGTTGGTAATTTGATGGGAATTGCATTGAATCTGTAAATTGCTTTTGGCAGGATGAGCATTTTCACTATGTTAATCCTACCAATCAATGAGCATGGGAAATCTTTCCATCTTCTGATATCTTCTTCAATTTCTTTCTTCAGAGACTTAAAGTTTTGTTCAAAGAGGTTTTCACTTTCTTGCTTAGAGACACACCAAAGTACTTTACGTTATTAGTATCTATTGTGAAAGGTGTTGTTTTCCTAATTTCTTTCTCAGCTTTTATATCTTTGATGTACAGGAAAGCTACTGATTTTTTTTTCACTTAATTTTTTATCCAGCCACTTTGCTAAAGGTGTGTATCAGCTGAAGGAGTTCTCTGGTTGAGATTTTGGGGTCACTCATGTATACTATCATATCATCTGTGAATAGTGATACTTGGATGACAATAAATGCTGGAGAGGATGTGGAGAGAAGGGAACCATCCTCAATTTCTTGTGGGAATGTAAACTTGTGCAACCAGTTTGGAAATCAATCTGGCGCTTTATCTATCAACTAAGAATAGTGTTTCCTCAAGATCCAGCTATACCACTCCTAGGCATATATCCAAAATATGCTCAAGTATACAACAAGGACATTTGCTCAACCCGTAGTCATAAAAGCCAGAACCTGGAAACAACTCAGATGTCCCTCAGCTGAGAATGTATACATAAATTGTGGTACATTTACACAATGGGAATATTACTTAGCAATTAAAAACAAGGAAATCATGAAATTTGCAGGCAAATGATAGATCTAGAAAAGATCATCCTGAATGAGGTATCCCCGAAGCAGAAAGGCACACATGGTATATACTCACTTATAAGTGGATATTAAACATATAATATTAGATAAACATATTAAAATTGATACACCTAAAGAAGCTAAGCAAGAAGGAGGACCCTGGGTAAGATGATCAATCCTCACTCAGAAAGACTAACAGGATGGACATTAGCAGAAGGAGAAAACAGGAAATAGGACAGGAGCCTACCACATAAGGTCTACCCAGCATTGTATCAAACCAGATGCTGAGATTAATAACCAAACTTTGGGCAGAGTGCAGGGAAACTTAGGAAAGAAGGGGGAGACAGAAAGACCTGGAGGGGACAGGAGCTCCACAATGAGACCAACAGAACCAAAAAAGCTGGGCCCAGAGGTCTTTTCTGAGACTGATACTCCAACTAAAGACCATTCATGAATATAACCTAGAATCCCTGCTCATTTGTAACCCAGTATATCTGTAACTCTGTGTCCAAGTGGGTGCCCTAGTAAGGGGAACAGGGACTTTCTCTGATATGAACTCAGTGGCTGGCTTTTTGATCACCTCCCCGTGAGTGGGGAGCAGCCTTGCCAAGCCACAATGGAAGACAATGTAGCCAGTTCTGATGAGACCTGATAGGCTAGGGTCAGATGGAAGGGGAGGATGCCCTCCCCTATCAGTGGACTTGGAGAGGGGCATGGGAGAAGAGGCAGGGAGGGTGGGATTGGGAGGGAATGAGAGAGGGGGCTACAGCTGGGATACAAACTGAATAAGTTGTAATTAATAAAAATATAAATTTTAAATAAATAAATAAAAAGAGATATCCCATGTCTTCCTGCCAAATGAGACTCTGAAATAGGCCAAATAACTACAATTCAAAACCAAGAACTCCAAACAGAAATCAAACTTGATAAAATCCTTGGTTTTGAACTTCTCAGTCTCCATGACTATGTCAATTGTTTAAGCCACCATGGTGAGCACTATGGCTTCCTAAGTAGACTAATGAAATAACTAGAAATAAAATCACTTAAAGGATGCACATGATATTAAAAACTTTTGAGAATAAGCTAAATCAGACACATGTACAAATGACAAAAGCAGGACTCAAATACTAAAATGTTATATTAATATAAACATATACAAATTTCACATTTGGGGAAAACTAGAACATAAAAGATCATATAATAGTCCCTTTCTTTGAGATAAATTTCAAGATCCTGTTGATACCTGGAACTGCTTTGCCACATAGATGCCAAGTTTGCCTGTTTAGTCATACTTCAGGCAAATTTTAACATATAAACTCTGGTGACATGTTTTTGGGAAATCTCCATGCCATGGATAAGACTGACCTTTATTCAGACATTGCAGCCAAGTTAATATACTGCCTTGGGAACATTTATGACCATGTTCATAGCCTTTTAGTTTACTGAGCACTCAACCTAAATAGGGTTAAGCTGCCTTTAAGAGAAAAATGTAACCAAGCTTACTGTTCCTTGAAGTCCCATGGAATCAGCTTTCATAACCTAAGCAAAATGCATCACTTCAATTTTAAATTATATACCCTTCCCTGCCCCTGACCCAGACTAATATATGTGTGTGTTGTGGTAATCACTTGCTGAAAACAAGCAACAGGTTGAAAGCAACCTTCAACAAAACAAATATCTAATAAATGTTGGAAGTAACATGTATATATATATATATGTATACATATATATGTGTATGTACATATACACATATATGTATTTATATATTTTAATGTATATATGTATACAGATATGTTTATATATTTATGCATACATATATGTATGTATTTCTATGTTTGAAAATATGTATGTATATATGTGTATATATAACAACATCTATTTTCAGGTTTGAATGCTATTCTAGGTCAGTTGTGGTCAACAAAGTTATGTTTTCTCATATAAAACTCTTAAAGATTTAAGTAATAGGTCTTTGGATTTTTTTCCCATGCTCTGTTTTATGTGCTCTTCCATTAATACAGCATGGAAACTTTGGATGGGCAGGTAAAAGACAGGCCCAGATACAGACACAGGCAACAGGCACAAATAGATATTAATAATATAGATCTATATTAGAGATAGAAAAGGGGTTAGCAACCACAGTCTACAGACAAAAATTACAGAGAAAGAAGTGCGGAATTTAAGTTTGACATTGACACAATTTGTTGCTATCCTGAGGTAATCTTTATTGTTTTAATCAATATAATAAACACAAATATAATAAAAATAAATCTAAAATAAAATAATTACAACCATATAATATAAGTTATTTATTACAGTATCTCTCTTTTTTTTAAAACACATTACTCAGTACTAGAGACATATTTCAGTGGTGGATCATTGCCTAATATCTGATGACCATGCCAACAAATCCTATCTTTGCCAAAAATTTTAAATACTTATGTAACTATACTTTTTAATTTCATATAAAAGAAACACACCATGGTGTCTTTTTGACATGTATAAATTGTCAGCTTTGCTACTTTTGCATTTAAATAATATGTATTGTTTGTATTACAACAATAAATCTTATCATGAAAATGACTACCCTGTAACAGTTGGTAGCATATACAGTTAGAACCAACAGGTCAGAGTAATGGCACATGAAAGCAACAATGCAGTTTAATTGTGGTTATATTTATTCTGTTTCTCAGAATCACTCACAATATCTTAATTGCTTATTTATTTTTTTCTATGTAATATTTTCAGATGATATTACCGACCCTGCTAATTGAAGTCTTTGAGGGTGAAAAGTGGATAGGGAGTGAATGCTACATAAGAATTCTTGGCATATGTGAACATTGGTAAATTGTTATTGTTAAGAAACTAGTGAAAATATTAAGAACAGAGTAGCCAAGAAAAACCTGATCAAATACTTTGGCTTCAGACCAAATAAATAAATAAATAAATAAATAAATAAATAAATAAATGTATACACAGGTAAATACGGAGATTAAACAGGTGCTAAAGGGTGCCATTGCAAGCATATGGAAAAATAGTAGGCATTTTAATAAATTATTGTAGGGTGGCTACCTGTCCGTGTAGATGCAAAAGAAAATGACTACATTGTTTCTGCATTTAAGTCAAATGCTCAGGCGTGGTATTATTATTGTATGATTTTTAACATAACATTTAAAAGTTTAAATGAATGAAAAGAAAAAGTTTATTTGCAGTCTTTGAGAGGGAAAGACTTTCTCATGTCAATAGCAACAGTCATGAAACGAATAAGTAAGAACAAACCAGGGACGTGGCTAGAGACTGATGCTCAGGCATGGAGTGCTTGCTTACTTTAGGTATGTGTGAGGTCCAGCATTTGATCCTTACAAACAGCATGCGCTTTGGACATCAGCGCTTTATATCCCACAGTTTTGGGTCATAATTAGTAAGGTACAACAGAATTGAAAGTCTGCATGCATGTAATTCAGTATATCTATTGCTAAGGTGTCATTATATAGAAATCTAATATAATCATCGCACTTCCTCCCTCTTTTTTACTGAATGATTAATGGAGTCATTTCCTGAAGCATTGTTTACAGTGACAAACCTTAAAATTTTACAAGTATATTGATTACTACTCAAGGCAAACATGAGTCAAAATGTTTCCCCCAGCCCATAAATACATACAAAAATTATATGTTAATCAAAAAGGTTTTAAAAATTCTAAAGCCAGGTTATGTAACAGAACACAGTCATACACTAACAAAGTTTAATAAATATACTTTGGAAAAGTAATTACCTGAAGGATGGCTTCTATTTCTTCACAGAATGGAGGACGTTATAACTTAATCCTCAAAACTAGAAAACTAGTGTACTTTACACAATCATGGTATGTTTTTAAAGCTGCAGGAGAGGAATACCACAACAGTTTCAGTCAAGGCCCAAAGGACCACTTGCTCCTGTAGAAGGACAGATCTGATTAATAAATAAAGGCTGTTAAGAAAGAAATAATAAGAATTAAACACCCTTAAAGAAAATGTCATTTGTTACAACTTTAGCTTCAAACAGAAGAGAAAGTCACTCATTCTCAAGCTCTTTTCCTTGGCTCTGTCTGATGAGAGCTCATTGGGAATAAGAGGGGCAATGAAAGAGACAGAGAGCTGGTACAGAAGGGGAAAGAGGTTGAGGATGTCGGGAAAACTCACCAAATTTGTTGCCATACTCCTGTGACTGGAGTGGGACTAGAAATTTTAATAAAAATAACTATCCCTACTCAAAACTTTTGTTAAAATGCAACACTCTTATTTTTTTGATGTCTCATTCAAAATGTAGATATTGAAAACAGAATCATACAATCCACCAAGTCCATTTTTTTAATTCATCCTAAAAAGCTGGAAGGAACATCTTAAAGAAATACTTTGGCACTCAGAATTATAGTGTTAATAATAATGAGTAAGAGGTAGCAGCAATCTAAGTGTTGATCAGTTGGTGAATGAATAAGAAAAACATGGTACACTCCTACAGAAGAGTATTATTCAGCCTGAAAGAAGATTATCTCAATAGTGTTCATTATAAATAAGTAAGTTACCAAAGACAAATATTACATGATTCTACTTATATAATGTATGTAGGGTAAAGAAATTCAAAGACAAATTTAAATAGGGCTTACCAGGGACCATGGGATGATAGGTATGAGATGTTAATTTAAAGTTTCATTTTAAAAGAAAAACTTGTTTCTGGAGATTGATCAACAATCTCCAGAATGCATTTACACTAAACTGGCCAATTAAAACAAAACAACAACAACAAAGATGGCTTCTAAGTGCTTTGAAGCTCTTTCCTCCTTGTCTCAGTAGCACATTTCTGTTCCTGGAATTGATCATCCCTATTATAATAAGCTGTTTATTTCCACTCCATGCCAAACTTAAGGCACAGCTTTTCTACATATTTTCTAGTGGCAGCAGCCAGAATTTTCACCTAACGTGTACCATGGTTTTCTCTTAAACGCTAATAAAATTGTCTTTGAAACTATAAGCAAAACAAAACAACAACCAAAACTAGTTAAGATGTGTGCTGTGTTGCTTCTTCTATAAAATCAGCAGGATTAAATTTTAAAAACACAAAACAACATTTCATTGTACAGGAGCACTTAATTAAAAATTACAAATCACACATGGATCAATGCAGAATATTTGAAGATTAGAATGGTGTGAAAAAAACATTTGTGTGTGTGTGTTGGGGTGGTATTTTAGCTGCACTTGTACCTGTGTACCCCATGCATGCTTGATATTGGGGAAGGCCAGAAAAGAACATCAGATTCCTTGGGACTAGAGATCTGGATGATTTTAATTCATCATATAGGTACTGAGACTTGTACCTGGATCTTTTGGAAGAGCAGCAAAGTTTAACCACGGAGTGGTCTCTCCAGCCCTATCTTTGATAGATTTTTTAAATTGGTTTAGAATTATGATTGTCTTTATATAATATATTGTCTTTATTTTCAGAAAAAAGACTTAGAAAAGTTTATTGATGTACATAAGTAGATATATTTATGCAGAGCTATCTGGTAGATAAATATACAGTTGGATCTGACAAAACAAAATTGAAGTTGTCCTTTCATTAGTTTTGAACCATAAAGTCAGTCTTATAAAACTCAGTCAAAAAACTAATAAAAAATAAATTGTATTTCATATAATATTTTCATTGTAATTAAAAAAATAAATCTCAGCATGGTGTGAAAAATCTAGAAATCTCCTGAGTTCTTGATGTGACTCATTTAAAACTGTGCTTGCCAAGGATTTTTGCTTTGAAAGACATTTGAACTCAGTGAATGGCAAGATCAAAAATTAGTTTTTTTATTATACAGTTTATAAATAGAGCAGTTATTGATAGGCAACAGACATCTGTAGCTTCTTAGGGGATATTTCTAAATACAATTTCCTTTGTTGCTTGACTACTGAGGAGCACTTTACATGTAACAACCGTATCTAAGAGAATATTTACATGTTTTAAAAATGACATTGCACTTCCTGAATTTGCATTAGTTTCAAAGAATCAAAACAGAAAGCCATGGTTATGAATAGGAAGATGCTTAGAGTTTGTTTCAAAAACATTTTCACTCTTGATGGAGATTATGTTCCTTAGGCAAATGATGTATAGTAATGGTTGAAACATGTAATAAATATCCTTCCTTACTAATGTGTTGCATTTTATTAGCTAGATCAATATTGCTGTAATTTCCACCCATTAGCATCTCATTGCTGTAAAGTACATAAAAATATTTACATTAACACTGATCAAAATTGCAACAGCATGTATTAAAATATGAATGACATATAATCAGAGATTTCTGTTTCTACTGCCTCCAGTTATTTGTGACCCCAGATATGAAGTTCAAGTTTATACTTAATAGCACAATTATGTAAATCTGTAATTCTAACACTGAATTACAGCTGGTAATGATCAATAATTATATTTACGTATGATGTGAAGTTAATACTGCCACCATAGATTAATGTAAACAACAAAATCATTTCTGCACTTGAGAGCTAACAAATCATCATAAACAAAGAGAATGAAAACAATCTCTTCAGAGCTAATTCCTCCAGCAGAGGAGGTTTTTTTTTTTTTTTTTTTTTTTTTTTTTTTTAATTCCAGTGAATGCTTAAATCCTGATAGAAGAAAGCATGGTTCTCTGAAACATTATGATGTTTGGTTGTTATACTGTTAAATTTTAGTTCATCTTTAAGATAGGGAAATAATTTGAAACATCCCATAAGACTTTGTTATGAAAGACATGGGAGAGGTGAAAAATAAACAAAGAAATTCCAAAAGGATGCATTGGCCAATTTAATGAAACAATCTGATGAGTATGCACATCTTTTGCTTTATAATAGACTTCAAGATCTTTCCACTAAAAAAAAATGAACCATTCTTTCACTATCTTTCTACTAAAAAATAAACAAGCAAACAAGTACATCAAGCATTGTACAGAGCTCCAGTATCACAGTCTATTATTTTTTGGATTAGATTTCTGAGTCAAAGAAACAAAATTTCACATATGATAGACTTTACAGATGACATGAAATTAAGGTTGAATCATCACCTACTGTTGTCTTTAACAAACACAGTTACATGGAAGTGTTCTCTTGCATTAGTAAGAAATGAACAAACCTGATGTTTTAACGTTATTATACACTTTACACAGACCAAAATCAATGACATCCTTCTTATTTACCACTAAGATTAAAAGATGAAGAATTGACCTTGGAGAATAGGTATTTTATTTCAGATTTATTATTCACTTAGTTTTAGACAACACGCATACAACGTTGTGCTTCCCATTGCAGAGGCATGGTTCTAATCACTTGGAATATAATAGCTTACTATATCTTCCGTTTATCCAAGATGTAGAGCTGTTGGAGCTCAAAGGATCCTTTTGTGTTGGGAGATGTCCTCTACATTGTAGGTCATTTGGCACCATCCCTGGCTTTCACTCACAAGATCTTCATAAGCGTATTTCTGGGGGAGCAGAACACCTGGAGTTAAAATGAACCAAGTCATATTCTAGAAATGTGTATATACTGAAATGAGTCTCCAGTGTTTCTCAATGGGGCACGGCAAACAACAGATGACACCTTCATTTTCCATCTCGGTTTTGTGAAGGGTGCATCCGGGAGATGAATTAGCTATCACTCCTCATGACGATGTTGCAAGTGATGGGCAGCTTTCTGTTTTTTTATGGACTGCCATGGCTGACAGCCCTAGTGTGTTCACTTGTTACTCTCTGTCAGCATATTGACAAGGTAGGCAGATATTGGAGAAGTCATATTTATCCCTTATATTCCTTTGACAGAGCTGCTTATTATATTCAGAGAATTGTGTTTTTAGATATGAATTTCAAAGCTTTTTAGTGATTTCAATGAGATGTAGTGGCTTATGAGAACTTCCCCCATAGGCTCACACACTTTAACACTTGTCAAAGTCAAGGGTGCTATTGGAGAACTCTAGGAGGTACAATCTTGCTGAAGGAAGTGCCTCACCAAGGGAACACTTAGAGAAGATAATGACACATCACTCCCAGTTTGTACTCACTGCCTTATGCTGGTGTTTGTGATGTGAAATCCCAGCATCTTGATCTTGCCACCATATTTTCTACTTATTACCATGCCTCCTACCACGATGGACTTTTTGGTCACTGGAACCATAAACCGAAATAATGTGTAAGTCCCTTTATAAGTTGCTTAGACATGGTGTTTTACTGCAGCAAGAGGAGAGTAATGAATATATCCTCTTTTATGAATTAATTTTTCTATTTTAGATTTGGTCTGTTTCATTTAAAAATTATCTTCCCAGCATATGTCTATTTACTCTCATGTAAACACAACTATCTTAGATCAGCCAAAGTAATTATTGTTTGATAATCCAATTTTTACTCTCTGTGTAAACCTAATCACACCTTAGCAAATGAAAAAACGGAATATCTCAAGCCTTGCCGCAGAAGTTTCTTGTGACATATGTTTCTCTCACACTTCAAAATTTCACCCATTGACATCAGGTGGATTGATATATTTTTACCTGGGCCCTGTGGGAATTCCAAGGCTGCTTAACTTCAGTTAAACTTGCTCTTCCCAGATTTTCAGTACAATGATGATTTGAAGACAGTATATTTATGTGAAATTTATTCATTAAGCAACCAATATGTGCCTGTCAATTGAACCAACAGAGCCACAAAATAGCTCATTTAACACATACAGACACTGTTAAGTGCAACTATTTTAATAATCTCCTCCTTGTAGACACAGCCAATAAATAAGGAACCAATATCTGGGGAGACATGTGTTTCTGGACTGGGAATACATAGTATGAGCATGTGAATTCTTTTGTTAGGGAGTGTCTTATTCTCTAAACTTTAAAACACTATATATTTCTACATAAATATAATTCTATTTAGTAAGAAATAGGTTTTTCAGTGTTTAATTTAGGACTTATATAATGGAGCCTATACAAGAAAGTTCTGCCTTCAGGAGTATGTGTATGTTTGTGTGTGTGTGTGTGTGTGTGTGTGTGTGTGTGTGTGTGTGTGTGTTTAAAGAAAGTGTTACTGGTACATTGCTTGACATAATTAAAATGATTATGTTGGTAAGATGGCTTAGCAGATAAAGGTGCTTAACACCAGCACAGAGTACATGAGCTAGATCCCTGGGACTCAGGGTAGAAAAACTGACTCTAATAGGTTGTTCTCTTATCTCCACTCACACACTTCAGTAAAAGAACACTCATACACACAAGAGATAAAATATATTTTTTAAGATTGAGAGAGTTTTCAAACCTAATAATTTCTTGATTTTTTTAAAGCACAGTCTTAAATATCCCTTAATGGCCTGTCTAAATGAGTACAGCTTTGTGACCCTCCTGCCTTCATATCTAGACTACTGGATACACATTGATATATAAACACAACTGCTGAGTCTATTTAGTGATACTTGTATGTATATGAGTTTAGGGCTGAAAACTGATATTACATAACCAGTTACTGGACGAATTCTCCTATCCTCTGTAGTTAATTGCCTGTTGTTCTTCACCTATATGTGGGAATCCATTGGAATATCTCTTTCCCCATTTGCATGTCTATTGGTGTTGGCATTGTTCGGTTTTTATTTAAGCAGGCATATTGTTGAAGAATCATGGGTATGGCTTTCTAGGAGGTACAAGCTCACAGCAGGCTTTCTGGTCCTCTGAGTCTTACAATCTTTCTCTTCTGTGACTTTCAATGAAGTCTTTTGTACAGGTGCAAAAGTTCTTTTGTAACTGTTATTTACTGGGCCTGGGCAAACCGTGGTCAGTTAAAGAGCTTGTTCTTTGTATGAGTCACGAGAGTGCAACACTCTCCGTGTCTCACATTGCATCAGCTTCACTAGCTGCTTATGGCTTTGACGCTGTAAGAACTTGAATTGACATATACACTCTACTCTCTGAAAGTGTAAAAGCATGACAGAACTTAGTTCTTGGGTGTGGATATTTGAATGAAAAATGTCTCCCTTAAGCTCAAGCTCGTATATTTGAACACTTGGTCCCCAGTTTGTAACATTGGTTAGGGGAAGCTGTGGAAGCATACGTGAAGAACCTATAAGGCAATTATCAGCTAAGTAAGAAGAGAGTTCTGTATAAATATTGATTGCAGTATGTCAGGGTAACTAGCAAACTAGTGGCACACTTGTATTTTCACTCTATGAGTTCCATTTTCAAATAGCATCTTGTAGGAATTCCTGAATATTAAAGAAGTAATGATTATAATTACACAAATATTCTTAGCAGTATTCAGCCTCAGAATCAGCCTATGCTGTGGTATTGTGATTGTGATG
This sequence comes from Rhombomys opimus, assembly GCA_010120015.1. Lineage (NCBI taxonomy): Eukaryota > Metazoa > Chordata > Mammalia > Rodentia > Muridae > Rhombomys > Rhombomys opimus. The sequence goes on from REGO01000207.1 coordinate 2,766,706, forward strand.
GTACACCAGGAACCAAGACTAGGTAGGCACGAAACAATTTCAGATAAGCTAAATATATTGTATAACTCAAAAACCAGCCTCATAACTTGAAGGTTAAGGTATGTCCCAATGTCAACATTCAAGAAGCTGAGGCTTTGATTTAAAATCTGGCCTGGGGTATATAGTGAGTTCTAGGCCAGCCTGAGCTACAGTTTGAGACTTATGTTAAAAAAACAAAAACAACAAACAAACAAAACACTGTGTATAGAGTATGAAAATAAATTTTTGTAGTAATAAAATGAGTTTCAAAGATAAATGATTGCAAGGAATGTCATCTTCTGCTTAAGTCCCTCACAATGCCAACATAAAGAAAGCTTAATGAGTTTCACACCATAGGACATTCATACTTTACCTTTTGTGTTATGTCAAGCCATATGTATCTGTTTAATAAGGTTCCCAAAGTTCAATCCAACATAGATATTTCATAATTTTATTCTCCCTAATTATCTATGTTGGTTTTAAAGCACAGAAATAAACGTAGTTTTAAGAAGATAGACTGATCTTGCCAAGTAAATCTGGTAATTTCATCCTGGTGATTTGGCAGTGGATACCAGGTCCATGCCTTACAACATAAACAGGGGAGTGATTTACAGTGTTCCCTGGGCATGTTTCAGGGTCTGCATTGACTCGGAAGGCTATGGATGCACAAATGGATACCTTTATCATAGATAGAGAACATAATAATGACAAGATGCTTCTCAAATTGGTTTAATTAGCTTTTTATAATATCATTAAAAAATAACAAGACTGGGTTAAATATTGAAATTCAGGTCAGCAATACAAGAGAAAAAGAACAGTTGTCTCATATCAATTATTAACTGTTGATGCTTGAGCCAACCCATCCTTAGAGGCTACAGTCACTAACTCTGCTACAATGACTGTTCTCTGTGATGAGATTAAGGGAAATAACTGAGCTAATTTTTTCTCTTTGTATCTTTTTTTAATTCTTTATATATTACACATTATGTGCCTTAATCCCACTCATCTCTCTCTTTCTCCATATCTGCCCTCCACTTTTACAACGTTCCCTGCCCTCCCCACTAAGAAAACAAATAATAATAAAGAAATAAATAAACATCTTGCCATGGAAGAGGTTTGGTGTGTTGTGGTGTGTCACACAGAACACCCTTTTGTCCACACATCTTTACTTGCAAATATTCATTGCAATTAGTCATTATTCTTGTTTGAGGCCCCTGGCTTCTGCTACACCATCATTATTGGGTGCTCATGAGGACTTCTCTTGGATTTCCAGTTGTTGTCTTGTGTCGTGGAAATCCTGCAGCTTTGATTCTGTAGGGCCAGCCCCTTTACCAGCTCCACAGATGGGGTAGATGTTGGGGTGGGGTCAGAGTTCAAAGCCCTGCATCTGGACATGGGTGGTAGCTGAGTTAGTCAGCCCACCAGCTCTCCTGTGCCAGCAGTCAGCTCCCCATCTTTGCCTAGGCATTGGTTGGGGCTGACGCAGCACTCAGAAGAATGAGTGTGGGAGCGCTGACAGCTCGTCCCTGGCTGCAACATTTGGGAGAGCAGTGGAGCTGGCCATGGTAAGGGCAAGCTCACCCTGAGGGCTTGAGCGTTGAAGAGCTTGTGCTGACCCTTGCTAGCTGAGGCAACTGAATGAGATAGACCAACTCTTGATGGACAATGCTGGAGACCTGGCCCTGGTGCCGTCGGTGTGTGAGAGCTGACCCTATGACGTGAACAGAGGAGAACTGGTCCTGCCCCTTGTCTTAGTCCATTGTGTTCCATCGGAAACTGACACGGCTGCGGCGCCTACAACGGCCTCACACATGCTTGCCACATAGTGTAGGATGTTGGCCATGGAGCCTCAGTTATTCATGTTATTACCTCTCAGGAGTCTACACAGATTGCTTTCATGGTTGTGTGAAATATTATCAATAGTTAAGGCACAAGCTATATGAAGTCTCAGTGTCTATGATCTAGACTTTTCTTTCATCCTATTAATCAAACTAAGTCACAGGACTAGCTGGATGTGAGGAAATTAATTCCTTAGGATGAAAAGACCTGTAATCATATCTGTGTTAGTCAGTGTTTTGTCACTGTTACAAATGTCTAAAGTAAACAACTTAAATTGAGATTCATTATGGCTGACAGTTTTACTTTAAGGGAAACTTGTTACTTGTTCCTTTTTTTTTTTTTTTTT
>REGO01000207.1:2774382-2906124 GCA_010120015.1 Rhombomys opimus
ATTTTGTGGCATATAGACTTTTGAAGTAAGTCCTAATGATTGTTTGGATTTCCTCAGTGTCTGTAGTTATGTCCCCCTTTTCATTTCTGATTTTGTTGATTTGGGTGGTGTCTCTCTGCCTTTTAGTTAGCTTGGCTAAGGGTTTGTCTATCTTGTTGATTTTCTCAAAGATCCACAAAGACACCAACCGAGCCAAAATATCTAGGCTCAGGGAGTCCTTTACAGGCTGATAAATCAACCAAGGACCATGCATGGAAAGGACCTAGAGACCTGGTCATATGTAACCTATGGGCAGATCAGTCTCCAAGGGGATACCCTAGAAAGGGAAGCAGGGGCTGTCTCTGACAAGAAGTCAGTGGTAGGCTTTTTGTCACCTCTCACTGGCAAGGTGGCCTAACTAGGCCACAGAGAAAGAGGATCCAGAATATATAACATATGTGTGTTTCTGTTTCTGTGTTACTTTACTCAGGATGATCATTTCTAGGTCCATCCAATTGCCTGAAAATTTCTACCTTTTTCACGGAGCATAAAATTTTGTATTTTCTAGTTCTAATTGGTATGTGGAACCATCTGATTTCATATCCTGATGGGTAGAGTCCTTCAGAGGCCGTCTGTGGGATCCTGATGAGATCTGACAGGCTAAGATCAGATATTAAGGGAGAAGGACCTCCCCTATCAGTGGACTAGGAGAGGGCGGTGTGGTGGGAGAAGAGGAAGGGAGGGTGGGCCCGAGAGGACATGAGGGAGAGGGCTACAAAGTGAATAATTGGTAAAAAAAATAATGTTAATAAAGAAAAATTAAAAAAAGAAGTTTTATTCAGTTGAAGCCTTCTACCTTTCTCACAGAGTGTAAAATTTTGTATGCTCTAGTTCTAACTGGTGTATAATGAAACTCGGTTGCTAAAGGGACAGCAGACTCCCTAAATCACCCAATAGGCTGCATTATGAACACAAAAGCCACATTTATAGAATTCCCTCTCCACTGGACTAACCAGGAGCAGGCAGTTTGTCAGCTGTGAGCAATTGGATACTGATAATCTTGTTCATTAGCAAATCAAGCAGCTGTTCAGATCTGCAGAAAGGCCCCCATGTTGTCTCTAAATACTCCAGCACAAAATCAGTGTAAACCAATTAAGTTACATGATGGGGAAAGTATCCAATGTATAAGTGATGATTCACTTAACCTCTGTCTACTCCTTTTTTTCTTAAAAAAAAAAAAATCATTCACATACAGAAATGATAAGCTTTTACATTGAAGCACACACATTCCAGATCTAACTATTTAAAGAAAAATATACATAAAAAATTTTTATAATCTTAATGGTTACCTTAAATAATTTCTTTATCTCTGAGAAATTAAATTACTCTATAAAAATAATTTTGGCCCAATATCTTTTATAATTTATTTTGTTTTCACTTTCACCTTTAAAGTTGTCAGGTATTTGTGGTAGATATGTTGGCTATATTTTTTTAAATTATATTGTTGTAATTATATCAGTCTTTCCAAGTATACTTCAATCATACGTACCAAAAGAAATTAGGATTAAAGGTATGGAAAATCTAATACAACAAATAATATATCCTGTCTGTGCCTTTACACAATGGAGTAAAGCACTGGTCTACATGACATTTTATGTAATGAGTATTTTCAAAACAATTCAGTTCTAAAGTCATTAGGCATGAGCAGACAGAGCAAACTGAAGATGTTCTTAACTTTGATATACAAATGTGATATTTAAGTAACATACCTTTAATAAATGATACACTTTTTAAACAGGCATTTGTGAGAGTTACTGTCATTGGTAGTTTCAAAATAGTGATTAATGATTTACAGAAGTTTTCATCTCATAAAATTAATATGAATTATGGTAAACATTAATCATAAAAATCATAGAAATTTTAGAACCTCAAAGGAATTTCATGATTCTTGGGTTTAACTTCTTTATTTTGTTCACTCAGTAAAAATTCTTTAGGAATATCATCCTAAATCCTAATTTTTATGTCCATTTCTAAAAGTAACTCAGGTTTCTATACCTGATCACCCGGCTCAGCTCTCTCACTGAAAAGAATGACCTTGGGTTGAACTGTAGAAAGAAAAAGAAGGAAAAGTTTACAGAGAAAGTTGGGGGAGGGGACATGAGATTAATGCATATGTTTACATTGGACATCCTTCCCTGTGCTAAGTGTTCAAAGTGATGGGATCATGTTATTTATTGTATTTTTTAGATCATTTGCAATGTTAATTTATATGAGTTTGGTGTCGCTTTTGTCTTTCAGTTGTGTGTTATTCTGAGAAATCTCTGGGGAAGGACAGGATTTATATGCTTTGTGTACACGTTCTGCAGACTAAGCGCTCTGGCATAATTATTTTTGGCACTCACCAACTGATTAAAACATCCAATTTAACTCATGATCAGTAAGATTAAACCTTTTTAATATACCTCAAATGTAAATTATCATTTGCTACTCAAACATTCCTTTTTCCACATGCCCCAATAAAGCTACTCTTTTTTCGTTAATGTACCTTTTAACGAGGATTCCCTTTTATTTCTTCCTTTGGGCAAAACTGCCTCATCCTTTATAGAGAGGTAAAACAAAGATGAGACAGAGGCTGATTAGATAAGTACATGGGTTTCTAATGTCATACTAATTGCAAACCCTTATTTTTGTGGTATTCTGTAAAAAATTTTCTCCTGCAGAAAATATGTCCCTGCTTTGTGTTCATTTGATTTACAGTCAGATCTGAACAGTTAAGAGGATGTAAATTTAACAAATTACTTTCATGACTTGAAAATAACTGCACTTCCTTTTATTTCATTTTGTGTTTGTTTATAAAATGTTTCCTTTAGTCATGTTATGAAAGACGTTTAGTGGAAAACCCAAAGCCCTCTTCAATATTAGAATATTTAAAGTGAAAAACAGTGTCACAAGGACTTAAAAGAAAAGCATGCTATAATACCAAATTAGAATAATTGCAATTTGCAGGTCCTCTTAACCTGCTGAGGACCCTTGCAGAGGTTCATCAGTGTAATGGCGAGGAGGAAGCAAGATGCAATGGATAACATGCCCTGCTTGAGTCAAGGCCTCAAGGAGCTGTGAAGCAGTCACAGGTGTAAGCACCTTCCATGCTGGGGGAGGGAGGAACGAAGTCAGATTAGTAGAGTCCTCCTGCGAGGATGCTAGGGTATTATTGTGTACAAATATCCTAGTGACTGCCTCTATGCACAGCGGTATCATAAAATGAAACAAGAATTTTAGAGCCAAGCTTCAGATAGAAAATGGGTCAAGTCAATGCAATTAATGTCCTGTTGAATTTTTGATTCAGATTTACAAATACTACACCAGATTGCTAATAAGCCTGCATATCTTCACATAAATATTTGAGCAGTATAAAAATATATCAGACTTAAACAAAGTAGGTTCAAATACTGAAATGTTGTCATAACCAGACAGAAAAAAATCTTCCTAGGCATATCTGGTAGGTATACCAGAAAACAAGCAAAGAAGCAAGAAACGAAACACTACTACAAAAATTGGTAAAGAAGTTATCAGGAAATTAGAATCTCAAAATAGAGCATATATACCAGTTCGTTACAAAAATTTAAACAACTGAAAGTGTACATTTCAGGGTTTTGAACTTGTACACATCAGGGTCTTCCGGAGTACCAAACTAAAAATTAGCCTTTTCTGAAAAGAATCCTCAGAATTATCATGTTCACAGAGTAGTGTCTACTGAAAGATATTTTATGAATTTAAGGATTACTTGAGGAGTATCAACAAACTGTACATATATTAGGTGTGTTTGTAGAAGTGCTTTGAACCTTACTGGCTATACAAACGTATAAGGTCTGGAGGTAAATGGTTTCTCCAACTACCCTTTTGATATAAAATTTGAGGATGATTTACTGTGAATCCTCACCATATAAACCCCTAGACTAGTGTATTAATTTTAATTATTATTAAAGCTTATAGAAAACCTATCAAACTTTCAAACTCCATAATACTCTAAGACCTAACCAATGGTCTTGGCTTATTTTCTCTTACTTCTTATGTTAAAGATGGGCATAAAGACTTCCAGGAAAATGTTGGTTTAAAAAGTGATAATGACACCAATAAGTAATCTGCTCCATTCTATCACCAATTATAAAAAAAAATCTAATACATTTTCTTGATGGTAATGGAGAAGTAATGATGAACATAATTTTCTAATAAGGAGTGAGTTCAATTACTAATCAAGTCATCTGTAAAAATGTAATATACTATCACTTAAGGATGTGATTCATTTTGACTAAAATTTCATCTTTAACTTTTGACACAAGAGAAGGTAAGCTTGTTGTGCTTAAATTTTCATAAATTGGCAACTTTTGGCCCAGGTGCCAATGAGAGGACAAGAATAAATGTCTCAAGCCTTGGTTGTTAGGGTCTAATCACAAGCGTTGTGGTGCAAAATTCATGGATTATTCATGTGTAATTACAGATGGCTATTGTGCTCCTTTAAATCATCTCTATGGCCCATTATGGTCCATAACAACTGAAATAGCAGTTGTCATAGTAAGGTTTGGGCTCTGCCATAGAGTGTGGCCTCTAATCAATAATGATGAATGGTAAAATTTCACATCAAGTAATCCAAAGTCTGGTTGGTCCCCTCTATAAATCTGCACAAACACCAAGCAAGGCAGCTGCAGGGTCCTGAAATTCAAGAGCCAGTATTCTCTCAATCTCTACAAGCAGGTACCTCTACAAGGAAAGCCAGAGAGGAGGGAAGAAAAGGAAATACTCACTATATCAAGTCTAATAATTCACGTGCTGTTAAGAAGAATTTCCCTCCGATTTAAATGGGAATGAACCCTAGATTTAAATGGGAATGAACCCTAGGTTGTTTTCAAGGTCAATTTCAGGTGAAAGGGGGGTCATCTAGAGGTCACTTCAGCTACCATGCAGGTCAATAACGCCTCTTCACTTCCATAGCAGACAAGCTCCTCACACACAATCAATCCACCAACGCTGCTGCACCAAGTGTAATGAACAGTGAATAAATGTAGCCTATCATCACAAACATGCTTTTTAAGTACCTTTCCTTTTCATGTAAAACCTCTCGCTGTCAAATTCTACATTCACTCATCCAGCAGTGAGTAGCAAAAGTGAGAAATCAGACTCTCATTGGGGTTGGTAAAAGGTCACAGCTGACAGACACGGAGGTTAAACTGCCGAGTTAAAATACTGTTCATTACCCACTGCAGCTTCTTGCTAACTACACTTCTTTGTGTTGTCGTCAAGCGGTACATCAAGATGCCCCTCCTCCTAATTTATTAGCAATTGTTGAATTGTATGAGGTGGGAGCTAAGAGAGAAATTGATGTCTTATATAAATGCATATATGTATTTTCTTGTTCTTTGCATATTTCTATTTCCTTCTCTATTTCCATATCAGTACCCTATGAGAAATCCTGTCTGCATGAGATGCACCATAATTGCTAGAGAAACGTAGATTCAAAGATCAGAACAGACTGGACTATCTGAATTCCAAATCCCAGAGTCAGTTGGTTGGAGACATTTATGTTTTTTGTATACATATTATTTTCTTAAATGAATTGTGGGTGCTGGAGCATTTGGGTTTTTGTTTCACTTAAAGAAATTTAATTAAATATATGAAAGGTTATAATTTACTACCCAAATATAAACTCTGTCTACAAATATAATTTGTTTTTCAAATGTAAGATGATCTTTCACTGACAGTGTTTCACTTGTGGAAAGTGTTAGTCCAGAACATGACATGGCAACCTACTTTGTGTTTTTCACCAGTTTGGTTTTAGTTGAAGGAACTTGACCAGCAATCAGTAATCACCGGAGAGTAAGGAGAAACACTGCCTTTCAAATTCAGTTGACTAAGCAGTTTGGTGTGAAGTCTGAATGGATTTGAACAACTTTCTGAAACTGAAATTTCATTATTAATTAGTGTGTAGGTGGGATGGATTATTATTAAAGTGCAGCAGTTCCGTGCGGAAGACCCTGGGAAGAAAACAGATCTGATCGTAGCAAATACAAAATCACACATCATGAATAAAAAAAGCTTTATTTACATGCTTTCTACAACAATAACTTGACTCAACAAAATTACCATTATATATTTACATCTTTTAAAAATGCATTCTTAGATTTCTTCTACAGAAACAGACTCCTCATTCCTTCTTGCATGCCTTCTCTCTCGATGGGACTGGAAATAAAATGTTATGACTTAAATCACAAGAGGCTAACATCATTTTTAGCAACAAGGGCTGCATAATTTCAAGACTATGAGTGAGTGGCTGACTTTAACTAAAATGTTTCAGTTCTGTGCGTACATAGGTACATAAATAATTCAGAATTAATCCCTGCAGAGGGGACAATGGGAATCGTAAATTATCCATGTGCCATCCTCAACATTAGAGGCAATGAACCTATAGTAACAAACTATGAGTGTTACTCATTACATACATCTCACAGACACCTTAACCTTTTGAATATTAATTTCCCTCTGCATCTTGTAGCTAGGCAATATCATCATTTTTTTTAATATTTTCCTTCGTACTCTTGCCTTCATTTCATTCTCTTTTTTATGAAGCCTCCCAAACCAGAGTTAAACCACAGCTACTGAGTAATGTATTGGAATACATTGATTTATTGCAGTAAGAATATTTTAAGCTGTACGTTTTTTTAGAAATACTTTAATATTACATGTAGGCCATGCATAGAACAGAAAGCAAGGTGTTACAGACAGACAAACAGGATATCAAAGCTTCCTCCACTGGGGTTGACAATGTCCTTTGAATTTCATAAACATATATCATATTTTGTTTTAAGCAAAGAAGACATTGCAGAATAATCATCATTTTTATCCAAAGAAGAAAAATAAAAACAAGCTTAAAAGGTATAAAAAAAAAACAAATCTCCTAATTACAAATTTTATTATGTCTTTAATTATTAAATTGGGGGTTATTTCTTTTTAAAAAGCATAATCAGTTAAAAGAATGGGTATTATAAATTTTGTCTTTAAATCACTTTGTGACGTAAATACAGTCTAAGGAGCTACATGACTGTTTTGAATGATACTATACATAGAAAAGTTAGAACTTTTTTCTATCATAAATTATACTTAGTTCCTATCTATTAAATAGGAGAAATTAAAATAATTTTCAAGGCTTTTTTTGTTAGTTTCTTTGGTTTCCTGATAAACCTTATAAAACAAATCAAGGCACATCTTTCTCTGAGGAGATGCACTCATCAAAAGAGCATTACGAAGCCCAAGGTTTAGCTGAACTATGTGCCAGATCAGGAAGGCCCTTATGTAGCAGGGATGAGCTGAGGCTGGGCATGTTCTCCAGCAGGCCCCTTCCCAGCACCAAGCATCGCCTACTCCTTGGTTTCTTTCAGGCATTCACTTGCCTTTCAAAACATTTTCAGGAACCCACTGCAAAATCACACCCGGTCATTACTGAACAATGTAATACCCTTCTCTTGTGGTAGTTAGCCCTGAAACTCTCCTAAGCTGGCCAAGTTCATTTTTTCTGCTTTTGTGCTTATGGAACAGGTTATGCATTCCTTGAGGGCAAGGCGAGCTGAGGACTGGCTGCTCTGTCGTGAAAGCCGCAGTGATACCTGGCGCTTAACAAATCACTTTGAAAATTGTGACATAGTTGAAGATTTGAACGACTCCAGAATCAGTCTCCGTTGGGTTTCAGGAAGTTCTGTGTCTTCTGAACTCTGCTATAATTTGGTTCTTATCTTTTGGCCAGCCTTTGAGAGGCGATAAGCCACAAAAGCAGAACAAGGAACAGGACAGTGATTAAGTTCCCTGAAGGATGCTTGTGGTTCTGTGTTTCTCTTGTTTTCACCTTGTGTGGGTGCAGTATAAGGACTCAAGCTTGGACTTCTAGCTTCTAGAAGAAAAACCCAAATATCCTGCTCTTCCTAACTCACTGTCTCAGGTTTACTGTTAGAGAAACAGAAACTGCAGCCTCAGCATGGCTAACTAACCGGAGTAAGCAGGGCATCTATCCAAGGCCGTGCCACCACCCCCTCTCTGTGACAATGCTTCACCTTCCACTGTTTTCCCTCTCCTCCCACGATTTCCTGTGGACATTAGTAACTTTGAGTATTTCCTTGTTATTGCTTTTTTTAACATTAAGTTGTGCTCTCAACAAATATCTGATATTAACCATTTCAGTTTGCTCAACAAGATATTCTTGCTTTTAAAGCCATTTCTCATATTACAGAATTAAAGGATTTGCTCTCTATAACGAAATATCCAGAGTACTCTAGTAAGTTATGTGGACTATGTTTCACTTTTTTCCATCAAACCAACCATTTCATTTAAAGTATTGAAAGCTAGAGTTCAGTTTGCTTTCTTTCTTTCTTTCTTTCTTTCTTTCTTTCTTTCTTTCTTTCTTTCTTTCTTTCTTTCTTCCTTCCTTCCTTCCTTCCTTCCTTCCTTTCTCTTTTTGTTTTTATTATTATTATTATTAATATTATTATTATTATTACTATTTTGATTTTTGTTTTTTGAGATATGGTCTCATTATATACCTCTGGCTGTCATGGAACTTACTATGTAGAGCAGACTGGCTTTGAACTCACAGAGATCTGTCTTCCTCTCGCTCTTCTGGGATTAAAGTTGTGTGCCACCACTAACAGCATCAGTAATAATAACATTATAATAAAATATTTATGTCTTATTGTGCTAATTATATATATATATCTTTAATTTTTTAAAAGTTTTATTAATTACGCTTTATTCACTTTGCATTCCCCCATAAACCTCTCCCTCCTCCCCTCCTAATCACACCCTCCCTCCCCCTTCTTCATGCATGCCCCTCCCCAAGTCCACTGATAGGGGAGGTCCCCCTCTCCTTCCTTCTGATCTTAGTCTATCAGATCACATCCGGAGTGGCTGCTTTGTCATCTTCTGTGGCCTGTTAAGGCTGCTCTTCCCTCAGGGGGAGGTGAACAAAGAGCAGGCCAATCAGTTTAATTATATATATATATCAATATATATATCAACTGTCTCCCTTCATAATCTAAACCTTTGTCTATCCAAGCTATCAGACATGATCATTAGTAAAGGATACAGCATTATAGCAAGAGTGAAGCTTAGTAGCTCTGTACAAAACATGATATTTAATCATGTATAATTGGACTTGTATAAATCAATTACTTGAAACCCACATATGGGCAATAGTGGCAATCCCTGACGTTTGCCCTCTCTGGTCTCTTTCTCCTATACAAGTTTGGGCCTCTTGCAGAAGGCAAGACTTTAAAGTACAGGTTGTTCTGATGTCTCCTAAGCTGGCATCCTCAAATGCATCTGTTTATATAACCAGCCTCAGCCTCAGGAACAAGGAAGAACCTTAATATTTTCTGTCCTCTCTGAGGACAGGAAATATAATTGTATAATATTTGCTTTTCACTCTTAGGTGTTTTATTCTTTATATGCACAGAAAACTAAAAAATGTTTCATTCTTTTGAGGCTGTGGAAGATTCCATCTTTCCCATGAGGCCTTTGAGTTTGTGTCATGACCATGTGAGGAGAACATCACTGAGTCACTTTTACTGTCCCTCCCTAGATTCTCTACACTGTACAAGAGGGTGCCACTGGGCTTATGTGTCTTTTATATCCAGTATATTAAATGTGAGCAAAAATAACAAGTTTCTTTGCTGTTTGATATTTTTTCCAAAGCTCATTTTGACATACTCTGCTACTTACTGTGCTTTCTATATAAAAGACCCATTCTCCGATAATCAGTTATAATAAGATAAAGTTATAATAAAACAAAGGTATGTACATGTGTGTGTGCCCATTGGGTTTTCATATTTATTCCACCCCTTTTAAAGTTAGATTAAACTGAAAACAAACAGAGAAAACAGTGATTGTAATTTTGTTATTTAATGACATTCCATAAGCAAAATGTTAGCAACGTAGTAACATTTTCATAGTAAAAACTTGCCAAACATTGCTATTTGTTTAGTTCAGGTTTGACATGAACCTGATTATAAAAAAATGAGATGTTTCTTTTCACAATAATATGTTTGTGATCAGATGATTAAGGTGTATGAACAATTTAATCAAGTCTTCTTCTATGAATTAAATAATCAGGACAAGTGCAAATGTATATTGGAGACCAGGCAGCCAATACTTTCCTAAGTTGTGGTTCTAGCACTTTTTAGTTGTTTGAACACAGTTCATGCTAAACAAATACTTATTGTAGCATTAATAATAACTCCTTTTTATGCACATTGCTTTCCACAAATCATTTCTTCCTCAAGAAAGTTACCTGAATTATTATGGCTGCACCACCACCTTCAACAGTACAAAAATGGTAATGTAGTGAAATTTGACTACCTGGCATAAAATTAACAAAACTAGCTATAAGTAATTTCCTGTACATTTATGTGACAAGATAGACTTTTGTCTGTAATGAGATGAAATGGTGCCACTAAGATCAAAACTGTGAAGATGTATACTATCAAAGAAAAACTGGGAACATTATTGCTGTTCACAGTTATGGGCTTGATAGTAACTTCCAGAAACTGCTTAACCTTACATGCTCATCTCACAAAAGAGTCTAAACTGTGCTCTTACAGAGACATTTGTGTGAACAAACAGAATATTGTTGGAAACAGCAAGTGAGATTATGAAATCCTGATGCAACAATGAAGATCACAAAGATTGTGAAACCATTTTCTTTACCTCTAATGTTGAAATAAAATTTTACTTAGACATACACACTATTTAATGGTGAAGATGCAAATCAAAAATAAGTAATATTTTTCTCAATATAAATTGTGAATTCTTCATTCACTTAAAATAAATATTTTCTGTGTATCTGAGTATTGTACCTAATAATAATGTCGTATTATAATTCATATGTGACATTAACAAAGTATATAAAAATCAAACTTTTTGAAAAAATAGGCAATTTAACTTTTAAATATATATATTTGTAATATTAAAATGACTAGGCTATTTCTAATAATGGACTCATAGTTAACACCCAAGTTTGCCTTTTTCCACTCTTGCCCTTGCAATCTCGTTATCTACCATGATCAAACAGTGTGCCCAAGGCTATTGCTTCTCTGAGCCAGTATTTCAGGGAATGACCTTCTAATGTTACCAGACATATTATTGCTGCCAACTCGTGGTAATAGTGCATAGAGAAAGGACTAAGACTTTATTATAGAGACTGGGAAAAACTATCACAAAATAAAAATGTATAGAATCCCTAGAAGTTTAACTCTTCTATGCTTTATATACAGGTACAAACACAAAGAGTCATACATATTATGACATGATTACATCCAAAGCAATAAAATTTTGTAGGCTAAGTATTATATTGTTCATATATAGTTATTAAGTAATTCCTGTTTAAAAGGCACTAAATATATGAGCTATATATCAGAGTATTCAAAATACTATTATTTTACACAATTCAGCACCAATGGTAGTTGATTAATATTGGCATCGTAGAACAATCTCCTAATCTTTCTTTCCTAGTAACTGGTTTCTTAGAACATTACAAGATTTTTAAATTCTCCTTTTCTTTTGTTCTTTCTCTGTTTCTCTCTGTCTTTATGTCTCTTCCTCTGTCTCCCTCTATCTCTTTTTCTTTGTCTCTTTCTCTGTCTCTCTCTGTATGTTAAAATCTATGAACAGAAGATCAGATAATATATTTAAATCTTTGAACCAATTTGGAAGAGTTTTGTAAAGGGGAGTCATTTTTCATAATCAACATGATTTAAAATGTAGTTGAGACATAATATGTCAAATATTTTTGCAGTTTATTATTCAATTGACAGAAAAACCAATTCCCTTGTATTAACTTAAATATGAGGCCCGCTGCTTAAGAAAAAAATGTATTAGAACAATTCCTCAGTTTAAACTGGATAAGTAGTTTAATTCTTCAAATTTTTTGAATCATACTCTTTAGTTCTTCTATAGTGAAAAATTTTCCTTTTTAAGTAGGCAGAGACTCAGCATTTAGGATATAGAAAACATTCAATTAATATTAGCTGATTTGATAATAAGTAAATGGATTTTGGAAAGCTTCCAAAAAAAATCTCTATTGGAATAGTCACCAACTTATTATCATATAATGAGTACATTAAGACTTTGTCTGAACAGAATAATTCTACTATATAATAAAATATAGATATGAAAACAGGTGGAGTTATAGTATCACTAAGATAACAGCTTCATATAGTCCTTGCTCAAAAGAAAATCTTTGAGTTAGAGACAAATTTAATTTAAAAAATGTTGGTTGTAATATTTTATGGTACTAGAATAGTGCAGCCTCTGAGAGGTTTTAATTTACTCACTGGATACACTTGCTTTTCTCTGAAGTATTTACGTTTGAATTAAAGTAGATATTTAATCAAAGAAATTATGTCAATGGGAAAGAATTATATAGATTTCCTAGAGTAAGAAAGTAAAGAAAATATAATGTTGAAATATTTCTTTGTAACACATTGAATGGCGCAAAATATATTTTTGATTACCACAGGGGAAAAAATACTTTATGCTACTTACGAATTACATGGTTCTCATTTTTGAGGGCAAAAACTTATAAATAAATTAAAATTTTCTTACTAAGAAAAATATTATTTTTTATCTTAAACAATAGATGATGTTTTCATAGAAGGTAACACAAAATTTATTAATATCTGTAATTTTATTTGATGTGAGTATTTAAAAACAAAAACAAAAAAAAAAGAAAGATGGCTTAACAAGGTAAGGTGCTTGTTGCATGATCTTGGTGTTCAGTTGAACCTGTGTTCCATCTGGCAACCTAGCTAAAGATTGACTGAGAGAACTTATGCTAAAAATTGAGTTTTGGTCCTCACATATATGCTGATAATATGTGTGTGTCTGTGCATGACTGAGCATATACACACATGCACATATACACACTCACACAGACATTCAAACACACACACTCAAACATTAAACAATTTTGTAAGTGTTTCAGAGATGTATGACACATTAATAACATTGTGTATCATAGTTTTCTTTTGTCTATAATTTATCAATATTTTCACTTGTAGGACATGAATTAGCAATATAATGATGTCAAATCTTTAAGTTAAATAATTTCACTTATGGACTATTTTGTTTATAGAGTAGTTTTATTGCCAATTTTTCAATGTTTTGTAATATTTCTCATTGAACTGTTTAAAGGAAGTATTTGAGAAATACTTATGACAGCTTGTGAAAATACGTTGATATATTTTGATATAGCTAGCTGAAGAAAAACTACCTTTTAATTATGTATCTAAACTTAAAAGAAACTGGTGACAGTAATCTCGTTTATTAAATAGATTTAATTGATTCTATTTGGAAACAATTTGAAATAATTCTGTCTAGAATATTTGCATTAGCACCTTCCTTAATAAATTATTTTCTTATATCAGGGTGGGCAATATTTTAAGAATTATATTTAATTGGAAGGATGGGTCATTTAAAATGTAGCAGTGATGATAAGGTTAACAACATATATCATAGTAACTAAAACCCAAAAATAATTCCGTGACTGAATATTTTTACAAACTAAGGGAACAATATATTTTCAATAGTTTTACCAACCATAGAACAAAGAAGAGTTAGTGAGTCAATGCAATTCTAATAGTTACATTGCCTTACAAAGGCATATTTCACAAAAACAAGGAATCCAATTTAAAAATACAATGTTAATTTGGAGTGCAAATCAATCACAATTAATTATATAATGTTATGAATCACAATTACTAGACAAACTTTTAAGAGAGAAAATAATAGCTACTTAGCATAATTTCATCCATGTTATACAAATTAAGTTAATATCTTAATGCATAATTATAATAGATTATGTTAAGCCTTTTGAAAACTTATACAAACACTTAGAAAAGTTTTTCAGATTAGTAACTGATGTTATTTCCTCTCATTGATTATTGTGGGAAAAACAATGTTCACTCCAACTGAGACAATGAGGGAGATACAACTTATGAAGTATGAAGTTATCCACTATATCTGATTCTTAGAATCTCTTTCACTCCTTCTACTTCCATAAAGATTCCTGAGTCTTGTGGGAAGAGGTGTGCTTTGCATGTCCCATTTAAATCTGAGGACTTCATGAGCTCCTATTCTTTTCTTCTGACCTGTTGAGTTCTCTCTGTGAGTTGATATCTATAGTAATAGAAACTTGTCTGACGATGGAAGAAAGATGCACTGATTTACAATTTAGCGGTAAGTCATTAGGAGTCTTTATAATAATATTCGCTTAGCAGAGTAATGGGCCTCAGACGGGGCCCATGACCTATTTGTCGAGCACAGCTTCTTACTCTCATTAGCAGTTCTAGATACAGGTTTTATCTTAAGGAGTCTTAGATCCAGCTGGATAGAGGTTGGTTATTCCTGTAACCGTATTGCCACTGTTGCACCAGTGGGCATACACTGAAGGTAGATTACTATAGCCCTCAAGGCTCACAGCTAAATGACGTTGATGATTACTTTTCACCTCTGGTAATGTGAACCACAGCTTCAAAGACTACGAAAGAGAGAAAGCTTCCAGGGGAGTACCAGCTTAGTTACTTCCTGTTCTGTGCTGTCTTTAGTAACATCATTACACCATCCAGTTCAGGAAGGTAGGTAAGAATATTGGTTTCAACCCAACCCGTAATGCTCTGAGAGTTGTTGGACACCATTCCCTAACAGCTTAAAAAGAGGTAGCCCACAGCATCTACCAATATCCCTTATGTGTGTATTGCCTTCTCATTTCAACGGATTGTATACTCTATGAGTATGAAAATAATCCATCTTTTCTTTTTTTTTTATTTCTGAACATTCACAATCTACTAAATGGTAGAATGTAGATAAATATTTAAAAATGAAGCAATTGACATAAAATTCATTAAAACAATTGTAGCACAAGAATAGAAACTAAAGATTTATTTCTTCCAATGGTTGTTAAAAATAGCATTTTTTATTTTTATTTTAAAGTGATACAGATGATAGGTGATTGATAGACAGATATAAATAGGTAGGTAGGTAGATAGATAGTTTATATGAAATATTTACACAGCAAATAGTTTAATCCAAGGAAAGTATATAAAATTCTAAATAATTAATCGAAAATTGTCATAGGTGATAGAAAAAACAGACTACACAGGAACAAATTATTGCAATATTTTCTCATTAGGATTTTAATTGGACAGTGGTGAGATAGATTCTTTTTTAGGGCTATTTATTACTGTGTGTCCCAACTCTGTATACACTAGAACGGTAACGTTCTATTTAAAAAAAATTGCAATATTCTAATATTCTTCAAGATTGTTTCTTTTAATCACAATGAATAGTATTTACAAAACATGATACATTTTGAATGCAATATTAATGGGTTAATCCTAGAGATAGATATTCATCAGTTCAGTTAGGACAAATTATTGACTTTCAACATTCATACTTTTAAAAGGAAAGAAAACAACTCCCAGTCATGTACTGCCTGCTAGTTTCTTTGTGCTACCAGAATGGCTGGCCCCAATGTGGCAGTTTCCAGATTTCAGTTCAGCTTTGGCTATTGACATTGAGAAGTGTAGCATGAACCTTTACTTAGAAACTCTAATATCTCTCATTGTACGAATGTGGTCCATAATCCCTTTTGTTACTTTTCTGATTATGATGACATTTTCAAAATATTTTTAAGAATTTTATTTAATCTAGATATTCAGGAGATCTTAAAAGTACTTACTTGCATTTGAAGAGGAAAAATAAGTATGTTTTGAGGTAGTCAGTAACAAAAACTCATTTTGTTTTTTACACCTATAACAAAAGAAAATAGTTTCATTAATTTATTTCATAAATTATGTCATTGATATTCACTACTTATAGACAAATAACCGAAGATCATTGTATTACTTACTTTTTAGTACTGTGATAAACCAGTCTGACCAAGGACACTTATACAAGAAAGATTTTACTTGAGCTTGTGTTTCTAGAGCCCATGAAGGTAAGACAAAGGCGTAGTGCTGAAAGAAACAGTGAGGCTTACCTTCTTCAAACTGAAAACACAAAGCGGAGAACAATTATTAAAATCAAACATTTTTAATATTCTTAAATCCTGTTTCTTGCATACACTTTCTCAAAAAAGACCACACTTTCTAACCCTCTCCAAAAAGAGCCCAAAACTGTGTACTCAATCTTCAATGTCCAAGACTGTGGGGGACATTCATCATCCAAACTGCTACAACCACACACTAACAAGCAGCTTTCCAACAGAAGATGTCCTTCCACTTTTTGGTATTTGTCATATATTTTTGTATGAACTTTACAAAAGAGAATGTAACATATAAATTTGCTGCATTGCTAGGACAAAAATCCCATACTCTCACCTCATCATTTCATTAAAAATTGAAAACAAGGTTCCATTTTCTTCCTGTAAAATGTTAGTAGTCAACTAAAACTTAGAGCATAATTAATGTTCTGTGAAAGAAGATGTCAAACTCATTTTATTTTTGCTCAATTTAACTATTGCTTTCTGGGAAATTTATCAGATAATCTCATGTCATGAAGATATATTTATTCTATATTGATGATTTTTATCGTTGAGTTAAATGCAAGTAATTTTGAAATTGTAATTATTAGCTATTTGCCTTAACTATCTGAACATCTAGGCAAAAACTTAAATCTCTTTTAGTTTTTTGACAGATAGTAGGTTTGTTTCTCATTTTTCACAAAATATGTAAGGTTTTTATGTCATTGCATACCAGTCATAATTTACCTCCTAAAGTTTAGTTTCATGGCATTTTGACATATGTATTATCATGACAGATATACTTGAGGCATAATTTTAAGATTTTTACATACCTTTCATATGAAGAAGATTTGAATTTGATATGCTGCTTACGGGAAATGAAAGGCCATGTCACGGTCCAAACAACTTACACACACATAGCTCACTTGTTAATGCACAAATTCTATCTGAAGATATCTCTCTGATTTATCTAATCCCTCGTCATTACTGGTGATATATTTCTTTTGATACTATTTATGCCAAGTACACAATAGGCATTTTATACATAAATATTTTGTTATTAGGTACAGCTTCAGAACCATTAGGAACCCGTCGATCATGGGAAATATGGAAAAAAAGAGATGAGTATTCTAGGATGATGTTCAATATTTCAAACACAGAATTCCTAACACTTATTTTAATTTTAAAAATTAACAAAAAAGAAGGTGAGGGTAGCGAGTTTTCAATAGGACACACGTGAGGGCAAGCAGGCATCAGCTAATGACTTGTTCTTAGATTAGATTGGACCTGGGTCACAAAGGTAAGCATCTCGCTATTATACGCCAACTTTATATCATTCAAGTCAAGCCTGAAAAAAGCACATTTCAGATGTTGACTTTTGCTTTCCCCCAGATGCATGTGATCTTTGGAGGAGAAAAGGACAGCGTTAGGCCCTTGGTGCTGGTATTTTCATGTCTTTCTCAAAACGGCAAGCATGCTGTGTCCTTTGGAGATGTTCTTTTACTAGACTGTCCCCCAATGAAACTGGGTCTTGAAGTGTCAATGGTATCAAGAGAGATCATAAGCCACCCCTCTAAATCTGCCTCTGGTTGATGTTAGTCCTGCTGGCCCTGTGGATTCTGGTCATAGCTGCCAACTTTCTCTTTGAAACTTCTTCCTTTTCATTATGTTTAGGTGCCTCTCAAGTCGCTGAGCTTTGGTCCAGACTCAAAATCAAATTTCTTTCTTCTTGTCTCTCCCTGACTGATCTCAGAGATATTACAAAGTGCATTAAATCTCCAAAGAGAGACAGGACTTGAAAGTGCTACTTCACTTTTGTGTTAACTCACAAAAGTCAGTATCTCCGACTGATCACATATGAAAGAACCCTTAAAAAGAACAGTATCACATTAAAAAAATTAAAGCATTGAAAAGTTCTCTTCTGGGTCTACCTTCTTTCAGATTCTTCAACCTGATGTAATGGTGGGGGTAGGTGGGTGGAAACTTCATTTAAAAATTAATGATTAGCAAATTTGGAAATTCTTTAAGTGTGACTGGATTTTTTTGCACTGTCGGAGCTACTGGCGGTATGTGTGTTTGATCTCTTCTTTGACCAGTTCTAATTATTTGAGAACAGTATTTCATTTTGAGAAATGAATTTCTCCTCCCCTGACTTGATACAGTAATTCATAATGATAATATTAGAGATAGATACAAAATTATGTCAATTCATAAATATAAAATTTGGAGTAGTCCTTTAGAAAAGGTTGGTTCCATCTTTAAACTTCACAAGAAAACTAAAAATTAAATGATGGTCAAGTTTTATTAAAGAAAGAAAAATTAACAAAGTTAAATAATAAGTGAGAATATCAGAGCCATGGCTGATGTCTAGAATGCTCCCAGGAAAAAGGTTATTAACTTTATTCTGTTAACTAAGAAATATGAACTGCCTGCAGCCAAGATGGAATAAAGCTCTGAAAAACTAAGCAGGTTCAACTTTATCTTGATAGTATTTGTTTACAGTAGTTGTGTTATGGAGATAGAATCCAGACACATTCGAATTGTTCTCCAGGATAATGCACCATTCCATGAAAATGTTTGCCATTTTAAATTTTTTTAATATTGAGGTAAATCCCTGGTCTCCTGTATTATGAAGAAATATTGCTGTCTGTAAGGTTATTTATAGACATTATTTTCATTATGTTTCTCAACACTTAAATCTCACCAAACTTGCCTTTTTGACAGGAGGAATATTTTACTTGACTTTAATATGTAAGTGTGTGTTCTTTCCCTTTTTTATGTTCTCTTAAGGTGAACATTCTAGGAGAAGAAAACATAGACAACAACCTCATGAAGCCAACATGTTATATATCAGATGCACTTAATGAAAACTCCATGTTTTCTGTTCAACTAAGCTTTTGTACAAAATCACTTTCCCACACGAGAAAGAATATGTCTACAAAGTCCTATTTCTTTGAGAGGTTTTACAACTGGGTTAAAACTGATATTTGCCCTTCTATTCTTGTATGTTAAGCAGCTGTTAGAATCCTTAAGTGAACCTTGAGACAAGATTAATATGAATATTTTTTATTATACATAGCAACTTTTAAACTTATATTTTATACTATGGAACTAAATAGATATCACATGTAAGATTCAGAGCACTGTTGCTCACTAAGTTGTTAAAAACTGATATAGTATGAGCATTTAGTTCATAACTCGTTTTTCTCTTGTCGGAGCAGTTGACAACTTAATTTTGATTTTCAGATAAAAAACATATTTTTTTTTCAAAATCTACTTTTAAGCTCAATCACTACAATGATTTTGTCTTTCACATAATCAACAGTACACCTCATTGGATGGCTGTCCAGCTTATTTAGTAAACTAGATTCAAAATTAAACTAAAACAAGTACTGTAAATACTTCACTAATAAATTATACATACTGTATACAATAACAGGGCTCAAATGTTAGAGTATCATGCATAGACTGAGTTATAAATGTATTGTATTATTAGTTCTTACTAAGTAAATAGTACCAACAAACAAATAATTTACATGGCTTTGAGAATGTACGTCTTGCAAATTATTGTTAAATATTGATTCATCAATAATATTCACTAATATAACTCTTAAGAGTTATATGGTAAAGACAATCATGAGATCACTTTAAGATAAGGATACTGGAAGTAGAGACACCAAAAATATGTTTTCAGCAACACAGATCTCACATGTGTTAATCTCAGACTCAATCCTTTAACCGTGATCTGCAGTTCCCACAGATGTTGGCAGTTATTTCTCTTCTTTATCTTGGACATCTTTTTCTTTCACGTTAAGTTTTCATTTTCAAAAGCTCAATAACAAGTTGACAATGAAAACTGGCCTTTACAAAATGGACTTTCTGCTATTTTTCCTAAATAAGATAGATACAAATTGCAAGCTTACTTCAGAGTATACTTTGTTTTGTTGTTCACTAGACTTCAGAGCTTACGTTGATATAGATTAAAGAGCTTGAAGAGAGACAAGTGTGTGCAAGGAAGGGATCAGCTGTATAATTTCATGACAATGTTTTACCCATAAGAAGTTACCTCTTAAAAAAATCAAGGCTTTACTATATCCTTCAAGATCTATCACTAAATGTTTTTAATGGGAAATTGTGTGAAAATATGTGCAATACTTAATGATCAACTTAAATTTTTCCAGACCCAAAATTAACTGTCACATAAGCAAAGACCAATATATGCAATATTGGTAGAGAAAGAAAAAGCATCCTTTCATTTCTTCAGTTTGGAAATCCACAAAGGGAGAAGCTGAGCCAGAATACAACTGATAGGGAACTTCAGCTATACATAGAAAAATTACTGAAACGAAGAAAGTTTTTATCAGGTGCATTAAGTTTTATGCACTAAATTAATTAGCTTAAAAAAGTGAGTTACACAGACGCCCTATCAAACACTACCAGGAAATTACAGACGGAGATCCATTGAGTGCTCGAGTACTTGTTTGTAAAAATCTGCACAATTCTTCCAAACATCTGAAGCCCTGTAAAGAAACACATGTTAAATTAAAAACATGTATACATTGCTTTAAATTCAAACACTTTTACATAGTACATAAAATATTTGGGGGGGGGTGAAGTGCTATTTGTGTCTAGTATTTTATGAGAAATAGTAGAAATGAAAAAAAGGCACTCATACAGGAAATTCCCTTGAATAAAGAACAAATCTGTCTAATATCTCAATGTATGCATTACTATGGTATATTGCATTTCCTAGCTGGTTCTGCATAGGTTGCCTAGAGTAACTGAACCATTTACTTGATAAGAAGAAGTGTAAAATAGAGGAACTCTTGTATAAATAATCTTAAAGAGTTATTATCCTCTTTTAAGTTATCTTTATTTTCTGGATTCAGAAACTCATATTATACAGTTCATACTGATAAAACTGCTGCAATTTTATTTTTCAGCTGATGATTGCAATGAAAGTACTTAAATTTAATAATCATTTCACCCAGACACTTCATTCTAATGATAATAGTGGAAAATTTTATGCTGTTTTGCTTTATGCTTATCTCTTAAAGATCTGTTTTGAAAATAATTCCATTGCCTCTGCACTTATACAATAAAACTTAGCTAAAATTCTGTCTCTCTCTCAGACTTACGTATTATCATCTTTCCTGCCAAGATTCTTCATATGTTTTTAACAATTTATTCTTTTGCTAGTTTTGTTTTCTTAATGGAAACCCCCAACACACACACACACACACACACACACACACACACACACACACACAGGCACGCACACGCACCATATATACTCGCTTGCACCTGGACATATACATGCAAGTGCATAACTGAAGTAGGGCAGGAAGATTTAAGGTGGAATGTGAGAGATTCCATGAGCCGTGCTTTATTTTACACGCAGTCTTTTCCCTATCCCTGTTTCAAGCATATTATGCAATATTGTTGCCTTTGACCTTTTTGGTTTCCCTTTCATATGGGCACAAATAATTAATACAGAGCCATTGAGTGACACAAATATGTTCTCGGTTGCATTGTTGAACATGCTAAATAATTTAAAATGCTCAGAGGACTCTAATACTTTGTGGGGGAGGGAAAACCATAGCATTTGGAGGGGGCAGGGAGTAGGGGAGGTCTTCGCTTTTTTGTTTCTATTGAATGCATTTGGGCTGTACAGCTGGAGAGGGCATTCCTATAGGACTTTAAAGGCAAAGTAGAAAAATGACATAAAAGCCTTGCTTGGATTTGATTGATGCACTCTCATATTTGAAGTTCACTCGGAGCTTTGTGCTAGACGGCCTGGGTCACTCTATCCAGTGCTCTAATGAGACTGTGTGTGAACACTTCCAGCTCTGTAGACCTTGCTTTAATCAGAGATTGGAAAACATTCCTGACGGATAGGCCCCAGAATCAGATCTAAACAGAAAATAACATGCTCGATTTGGCCTCTGAAGGTGGGTTGAGCAAATCCTTGTGATGTATTGGAGCATTTGCTGAGTGCGAGTGCACGTGGGGTGGTTCCTATTTCTGTCGGCAAATACAAATTTTTCACTCAGCAGGCGTAATCAGAGCTAACTGGAGAGGAGAAATAACAAAAACTCAACAGCCCTTAGCAACTCAGCATGGCAGAGAGGGATTTAAGACTTTAGCATTTTATCTCCATCAGTATGAAAATGTATGAGGAAATCTGAACTTTGAAAGTGCAAATAAACATATTTAACACATTGTAAGCCACTGATTTTCCCCTGTTCTGTTGCTGGGAACATTCATGTATTTCCTGATAAAAATTTAAAATTTAAAATTTGTAAGTGTAAAAACTTTTTTTCTAATTTGAACAAATTAACCAAGTAAGATAATATGAATGACTAAGGGGGACGTAAGCAGCACCCCTCAATGGATTACTTAGGTACTATTTTATGTTGAAAACTTTGTGAATGACAAATACAGCATGAGATTGACAAACATTATTCCTGTCCTCCCCTTATTGAGAATCCTCAGCAATCACCACTTATAGAGACCTGAGTGAGAAACATATTTAGAACTTACATATGGAAAATTGAAATATCATTTTAGCAATTCAATCATGAAATAATCAATAAAGATTAAATAATCTAAAATTATATTTTTCTAGTTACATAAAGCATCCACACTAAATGACTTATTCATGCAACTTTTATTTATCATTTGTTCTTTTCTTGTTTTTTGCCATCTCTTCTAATATGCAGTTGTTTTTTAAATGTATGTTCTCACTTTAAAACTACACCCTGATTTCCTTATTACCATGTCTGAAATGTGACCCTTCCTATTGCATGACATCATTAAATCTACCCATTTAGAGTTCTTTGAATATTAAAGAAATGTATTTTATCATCCAACTTGGGACCAATTAAAGATGATACAGTCCTTATTTTAGGAAGGAAGGAAGCAGACTGGCATAATATAACAAGATCTGGTAAAACTATGGTATCTGGTGTCCTGCCTTCAGGAGACTATGTAGGGGTAGTGACGATATGTGTCCATGGTTGTACTGCACACTGGGGACAGAAGTGGATGTCAGTGGGGCTTATCAATTGCTCTTGAGTTTATTTATTGAGAAGGGGTCTCTCAGTGCCCCTGGGTCTTGTTGGTATGGCTAGAATGGCTGACAGCATGCTGCAGGGATCTTCCTGTGACCACTCTCCAGGACAGATAAACAGAAGCTGGGAATGCAGCTGACTTTGGAGCACTAAGCTATTTTTGTGGGTGCTGGGTTAAAGACTCAGATCCACATGCTTACTTGTCAAGTGCTTTATCAACTGAGTCATCTCCCAGGAACAGCCCTTTCCCACTCCATGTGCAGAAACTTTTAGTAATGGAGAAGTTGCCTAAGTGATTCTACAGAAACGTGTTTCATTTAACCTAATTTTCATACTAATTAAGAGTGTTCAGTTTGTTTCTTCTAACATTGTGAATATGTTGTTTCTATGCTATATAAATTTCCTAACAGTTAAAATTTTAGATGTAATTGTGCTTCAGCATTTAAGAAAGTATTAATAAGCACTTTCCCTCAATAGTATCCACCTTGACTCTGGAAGAAGTAGAGTGACTAGGTTACTCCAAAAGATTCCTATCTAGCTCTAATTTCAAGATACTGAACTATTTTCAGAACTGGAAAATATTAGGCCCCCCTAACCAGGAAAGGAAATAAAGGAAACTCCATTCTTCTGGTTTCTCATGCTCATTCTGTTTCCCCCCTAAAACCTATGAGAAATATTTTTTTTTCTTCTCAATGAAGTTTATTCAGGAACCTTGATCAATCTTCTGACCCTGGGGAAAGCCAGCCCACAGTTTAAATTGCCTCTGGGTAGCCAACCCCAGAGTGCCACGTGGGTATTGCAGATAGGTCCACATACAGGGAAGCAAGCCAGATCCTCAGCCTTACCCAAATATGGAATTGTCTGTGACAGAGAGCACTCACCATCGGGAAGGTGGAAGGCGGAAACCAGCTCCATCTTTAAGGCGCAGCATTACGCAGCTCTCTACAGTTCCCCCTTTTTGTTTGGTCTCCTTTGTTTGCCTGTGGTGTATATGCAAGATTAGAGTCTCACAACAGTGTAATGCAGCCATGATCATTCAGACCTTTACAGCCACTGAAGCAGGACAGTCTCCCCAAGCATGGGAGCTAAAATGTTACGCTCAGGATGCGAGGCTAAGCACTGCACTCAGGGTAAGCCGCTCTCGACCCAGAGAAGAGCATGTCTGATTGCATGCGGGTTGATGCCCCAGGTCCCGCCTCTGAGAAAAAGGTATCGGACGGGTCTGATGCTCTTTGGGTAGATGACACCTAAATTAACATCGGTACAAAGTCCCAATTTATTTCTAATATCAGAGATCAGACCTCTACTCTTGCCTGATGTGTCTAAAACAAAAAGAGAAATATTTTTAATGAAATGAAAGAAACTTCCAAATGAGAAAATTCTGTCTCTGAGTCTAATGGAAACAAACAGAATTAATGAACTAAGATTTGGGATCAATAACAGCAGACAACATCTAAGTCATCATTACCTGGATAATCCACTGCATTGCCAAGACAGGTGTTCAGAAGACAAAGAAATTATTTATTGGAAACTAAATTGTTCAGCCCCACCTCTCCTTCCTTCTCATATTTTCTTTCTGAAATCATGTGTAAAATATAAACCTGGAATGAATCTCATAAACCAAATAATCCAACTTTGGTCATTTTATGTAAGGCAGTTTTCATAAATCTTTGTTTATATTTCATAAGCTGATAGCTTATGTCAACAATAGAAAGAAATTAAAAATAAACTCATATATTATATACAATTACATAACTGTATAATTATGCAAACATGTGTAAGTATTCAATATTTCAAAATATTTTTGGCTCAACATTGCCATGTTTTAATTGAAAGGAAATGTTAATATTTTTGTCAAACTTACTGAACTGTCAGGTACTTGTAATCCAAACAAGCCTCTATTTTGTTTTTATTTTAAAACATTTTTGTTTTCTGTGACTTTATGCTAGATATATTTTTGGTAACTTTGGTGAATGCTAATAAAAATTAAAAGGTTAATGACTCATGTTCTCTGTAAAATAAAAATAAATGTGATTGCATTGTGGGGCAGAAAATACAAGACAGGCATAAAAGATTTACTTAGCCACAAAATGCTCTGTGATCACTTCCTAGCAATAACCCCCCCCCCACACATACAGAGAGAGATAGATAGAGAGAGAAAGAGAGAGAGAGAGAGAGAGAGGAAGAAAAAGAGACAGACAGACAGACACAGACAATGATGAGTAGAAAATAATAAAGGAAAGAAGACTGTAAAGGAGAAATGAAAGAATTTATGATGCTACTTAAAGAATATAGACAGTGGTTATATAGATAAACATTTGTTTAAGTATATTGTTCCTCTGTGGTAACTCTTGCCAAAGTTTGGGTAACTATAAAGTTGGCACATATAAATCAATTAACTATAGCACAGAATAATGTGATAAAATTAACCTGTCACTTATATATTTAGACATTTCCTTCCTCCATTGAATTGAATCAAGTTTAAGACTAACTTTTCAATGTTGCTTTGTAAATGGTGCTCAAAGGAGCATCTTATTCAATCTGTAAATCTATCTTGATTATTATCTTGCTTAAAAACAGTTGATAGCCCTTCACCACCACTAGATAAACATGGTTGGCATCCTCTAGTAGAGCAAGCACCCTTGCCAATCTATCCTTTTCTTTGCCTTTTGTAATATATCCTCTATTGATTTAAAAAATCTATTCTATCCCTTATCTTTTTTTATACATTAACTAAATCTCTTTCTGTCCTTTGTACCATATCTCAACATCTTCCAAGATTATTAAAAGCTGGAAGAAGAAGCTCTTGTTGTAACCTACTGTTGAGTCATTGTGCTTGCACTTTTATTTAATATCATATGATTAAAAACTTGTGTTGTTTTTTTTTACAGTAACAAAGATACTTTATATACAATGCACTGAAGCATAGTAAGTGTTCAGTGTTAACTAATTTATGAATCAGTCACTTGAGAATCAATCCAAACCAGGAAGGAGCCAGTGGTTTCTATCTAATGTTCCCAAAGCTTTCGCCTCAGCCCCTAGAGTTGCAAAAATAAAAGTAAAAAATAAAAGCAAAACAAAACACAAAAACCCAAACTGATTTTCCCTTTCCCAGAAGTTATCAATTGCAAAGAAATTCTTGGTTAAGGGTGAGAATTTGTGCCCACTTCCTGTTCACAGTGCTGGGATGCTGTCTGGTTTGAGTTTCATAGTCTCTGTGAGTTTATACGTGTATCAGTTTTCTTGTGTCTCGAAGACACTGTTTCCTTAGAGGTATCTATCCTCTGTTGCCTTCCTTCATCCTGGGTGTTTGTATCTTGAAGCTAGCTTTGCTGACTCATAGATGAGCAAGTTCCTTCCTCTCTGTAGCCAGTGACAGAATTGTAAGGTCTCTTCTTACAGTCTTTCTCCCACGACATGCCCAGAAGTGGTTGGCTAATGCAGAAGGGCTCTATGTATTTTTTGTGTAGTTTTTTCTTATTAGTTGACTTTTAGTTCGTCTTTTCTTTTCTTTTCTTTTCTTTTCTTTTCTTTTCTTTTCTTTTCTTTTCTTTTCTTTTCTTTGTTCTTTCTTTCTTTCTTTCTTTCTTTCTTTCTTTCTTTCTTTCTTTCTTTCTTTCTTTCTTAGAGAGACAGAAAGGGAGAGAGAACATGAAGTTGGGTGGTTAAGGAGATGGGACAGACCTGGTAGCAGTTAGGAGAAGAAAATATGTTCAAAATGTACTGTATGAAAAACATTTAACAACAACAACAACAACAACAAAAAAAAACAAAGAAACAAACAAAACATGAATTTTTGACACCTGCTACAAGTGTTTGATATTGATATTAAAAGGACACATATTTCTATCCTGACAACTACATTTACTCAAAATATTTTATGTAATTAAATCAGCTTAAATGAGGTATTTTAAAACTGTTAATCATTTGAATTTAAGCATTCATTATCTATTATTCATATTTTCCACTCTTACAGAGATATTTGCATTTGTCTCCATCCTCACTACATTTTAAAATAAAGTATATTATCAGAAGGACATGAGGAAACTAACAGCTGTCCATTTGCATGAACTTATGAGAAAGTGACGCTCCAAGATAGCTGAAGAACAGTGATTAAGGAAGGTCTCTTTCTAGGTTGTTAGTCATTAGCAGAGACATTTACTTTCATGACTTTTCTACTTAAAAGAAAAAAAACTTATCTGAAAGTTTATATACTTGCCAGAAAAGTGAATATAACACTCAGCAATTTTTCCCTTTCAATAATTTATACTTTAATTAAATATATACATCATGCGTTATTCACCCATTTACACTTAAGATCCAAAAATGACTAGGGAACCCACTTGGAGACTGAGTCTATGGGCTATATTTGAGCAGGGCTTTTAGGTCCTCTCCATGCATGGTCCTTGGTTGGGGTATCATTCTTCTCAGGACCTCTAGAGATCAATATTTTTGCAATCAGTCCTGATGAAGCCTTGTAGGCTAGGGTCAAATTGAAGAGGAGAGGGCCCTCCTCTATCAGTGGATTAGAGGACCAGCATAGGGGGAAGAAGAGGGAAGGTAGGATTGGAAGGTGATGATGGAGGGGGCCACAGTTGGGCTATAAATTGAGTAAATTTTAATAAATAATAACAAAAATACAAAAAGATCCAAAACTTATTTTGTGTATCTGAAATAATGTTGACACATTTAACTGATTTGTCTAAGTTTATCTCTGCAAATTTGTCACAATAAAATTTATAAGAAAACCATTTAATATAAAAATGAGATTTAGAGAATGAACATGAATGTGAATATTTACTCTGATTATAATATACATATTCCTAACATGTAAAAGTTACAGAAGAAATAGAAGGTGACATGAGTTAATCTAATTATCTTATGAAGCATAATGTTACAGTTAAGGAAAATACCTAAATTCATAATAAATTAATTTTATAAGTTAAAAGAAAATGTATGTGCTTTTAAAGAACATATATCATGTGAAAATATGAATGAAAAAATATTGAAAACTAAAAAGTTTCAGAAACATGTGTATAGAGAGTATTTTTAAAATAATCCACGACACACCCAAACTATAGATAATTTCTAAAATGTTATGTTTGTTCACAGGACAGCAATTTTTTATTTACTTTCCAATTTTTGATCTAACATGAACACTTAATTAAAATATTTCATTAAGTTTAACATTTTGAGATGTCAAGTTTTTTTTCTTTTCTTTAAAGATTTATTTTTTAACTTTTATTAATTACATTTTATTCACTTTGTATCACCTCCCTAAACCCCTCCCTCTTCCCCTCCTAATCCAACCTTCTCTCCCCCTTCTTTACGCATGCCCCTCCACAAGTCCACTGATGATAGGGGAGATCCCCTTCTTCCTTCTGATTTATTTTATTTTTATTAATTCTTTTATTTTTAAAATTGTAAAATGATTACATCATTGTCATTTCCCTTTTCTCAAACCTCTTTATCCTTCCACATACCTCCTCTGGATCTCTTTTGACCTATTTTTTCTTTAATTGTTATTGCATGCATCATATATAGATGTATATATAAATACATATATACCTAATATGTGCTGCTCTGTCTGTTTAATGTTAGTCCTGTGTATGAAGTCAGAAGAGGGCACAGGATCCCGTGGAACTGGAGTTATGGATGCTTGTGGTCCTCCATGGGGGAGCAGGGACTGAACCTGGCTCCTCTGAGAAAGCAGGAAGTGCTCCTAACTGCTCCAGTTCGTACAACTTTTTTTTTAAATAATACTCTTTCTGTGATAAGACAAGTAATTAACTAAACATTTTTCTTAGCAGAGAAAATTGCTCTAGTCCTGGAAATAGAGTTAAAAGTAATATTTATTTATTCTGCATGTGTACAACTCCAACCTCAAGTCTGTCCCTCTTAGCATACAGCACACAACTTTGTAACACACACAGCTTGCACTCTTTCTGTGGGCAAAGAAGGGTAGGCAGGTGGAATGCATAGCCACACCCTCCAGCTGAGGTTACTGAGCTTCTCAAGATGAAATGCTACAACCTTAGCTTCATCTATTTCATGCAGCATTCTTTTGCTCTCAGTTATGCGGATAAGAATGTTTGGTGAAAGCTTAGTCTTCGGGTTTGTGGGAGGTGACTAATAAGCCTTGACTAGAACTGGGGAAAATACTACCAAAGTCAGAAAAAAAAAAATTAAAGTTTATTCACCAGGGTTCTTTGAAACCTCCCAGAAAACAAACAGAAATGGCCAGTTTTGCTTATTGCCAGGGAGGAGGGATGACCTTTCCCTCTGCTCCTATCAGTAAGTTTTAGGGTAGAGCAGAGATAAGTTGCCCTATCTGCCAAGCTTGCTTACTGAAATCCAGCACCTGCTGTCACTTCATTCCCCATTCTTGCAATTCATAACACTGAAATCAATCTGAAAATATATTTTTAATTTTTATTTATTTCTCATTAGAATTTTTTAAAAAGAAGTTTAAATTTTGTTATGTTTTCTAATATCAGCCTCATCACGCTTGGATCAATCATCTTTCAATAGACTCATGATTAATAGTGTAGCTGTCCCAGTAAGATTTGCTGGCATTGCTTGATGAATGTTCACTGCAAAGACAACTTGATATTCTGTTGGGATCAGACTAGCTATTTGGTGGCATAAGAGAAAAGCAGTTTTGGTTGTAATTACTTTTGTTAATTTTTTTCTATCTTTTTTTTTCCTTTTCAGTTAAATAGTTTCTTCTTATAAAACAGTATATTTTATCTAATATAAGATGAGAGGAAATGAAATATCAATTTTCAATTTTCTTACTGAAATTATAATAAATATTTCTATTTAAAACATTCCATTTGATAAATTTAAATTTGCTTACTTTTTAGCAAATTAAATCATTGTTTAAAAAATTTGAGATATATAATGAACTCAATAGGATTCAAAGTCAAAGTCCTCAAGCTTGAGAGGGAAATGGTTGAAGTATATGATTTCCTTTTCACAGAAAGAGATATCAAGCTTTTTGAAAGGGGGAAGATGGCAGTAGCAGTGGAGGTCCTAGGTCTAACTGCCTTGTAAACTTGTTGCAAATGTTGTGTCTTATTAGACCCTAACAACCAGGATGCCTAGTTCTCACTTGGCATCAAATTCGTCAATATTTTATGGTAATTCATTTCATCATTTAAGTATTTAAAGGATGGTCAGCTTCAGCAAAGTAAGAAGGAAAAAGGAAAAGTAAAAAACCTTAAGCTCTCAAATTTTACCCCTTAAATAAAAATTGCCTCAGAGAGGATTTGAAGATTTTCTGGAACATGGTTTGAATAGTAACTAAAATTCTCAAATCACTGTAGTTTCTTCCTTCTTTTTAGAAAAGAACAACAAATTAGCTGCCTCCCATTCTTGACCTTTGCCCCTAAAGCCACAGCTGGATCTCAGCTCGCTGCCTCTTAGTCCTCTAGTGTCATTCAGTCTCTCTTAGAGGGCTTGAAGTCGCCTCTGCTGATGGGGAAGCTCCCCCTCTAGTGTTCATCGAACATGAAGTTATTCCGCCCAGAAATGAGGCAGGCCTGCGTGAACGTTTTTCAATTTCCTGTGGAAGGACAAAGCTTACAGCGATATTCATAAGTGTTTAATGGCATAAAACGGAGCAAAGTATAAACTCTACGTTTTAGAATTTCATCTGTTTGAACAGACCTCAGCACTTGCTCCTAGAAACGTTACCTGTGCAGCCTCGCAGGCCAGTCATCCTCAAAAGACAGGACAGATTTGGGAGGTAAAGATCCAGTCAAAAGAGCTCTTTAGGTTGCAGAGTCTGATGTCTACTTATGAAGAAATTATTTTTCACTGGCAGTTGAAACAAAAATTTATATTTGTAGAGTGGTTATCAATGGAAGAACAGAATAAGCATGGGCATGGTAGCAAACCCCATAATTTAGTTTTATTTCCATAATTTGAGAGAGTAAAGAAAGAATTCAGTTCCAACTACTTGACGGTAAAGGGACCTTTGTAATAAGTTCATGTAAATAAACAGGGTTTATCATCAACGTGCCTGACACAGAACTATCCTCTTTCCAAATATTAAATGCAATAGATACTCTGATAGTTTTTAAGTTTGTTGGCCAAAGGTTAAAAGTTCAGCAGCTTCATTAAATCTAGTTATGAAACTGTAGTAGGGATTTATCCAGAAATTTATTATGCAATGGAAAATTAGAGAAAGGAAAAACAAAGAAAGAATAGCAAGATAAAAATTTAAAACAAACAAAAACCTGAAATAACTCTGAGATTAAACTGCACAGTTGGTTACCAAACTGATCTATCTAAAAGCTGCATTATTTATTTACATTTATCCACTGGCCATGATTATGAACTGAACTAAAGAAAACACACATCAAATGTTTCACAGAGGGCTGTGATCCTAGCGTCTCAGTAATTGTTTCAAAGACTGTGTATATCTTGAAAAGTTCATATGTTTTGTTTAAAATTTGAATTGGAAATGGGAAGCGCTCGTGACTTTAGCAGAGGCCTTAATTCTAATTTGGGTTAATAAAGCAAGCCATCAGGCAATGCTTTCCTTAATATTAGTGATCCTGAAAACCCGGTTGACCAGCTTTTCTCCTGTGCAATGTTAACTTACCTCTATGAGAATATTGTTTTATAAATATGAAGAGATAAAGATGACCACCTAAACACAAAGGAGAATGTTTTGTTGTTGTTGGTTTGGTTGGTTGTTTTGTGTGTTTGTTTGTTTTCTTTTGTTTTTTCCGGGCAGCAGGAGTTGACAAGGTCTTAGTTTATAGACCTAGATAGTTTCAAAATTATACAGAACCACCTTCCCCTTCCTCCTGAGTGTTGAGGTTAAAGGCATATGCCACCACAGTCAGCAGAGAACATACTGTTACGTGCACAGTTTTCATATTCTTTGATACCTAAAATTATGACCATTCTTATCATCTCCTCCTAGTCCCACCCACCCTCCCTCTTCTCCCACTATGCCCACCCTTTCACTAATCCTCTGATTCTCCCCTTCAATCTCACTCTAGCTTACCAGGTCTCATCAAGGCTGGCTGCATCATCCTCCTTTGTTGCCTAACAAGGTTGCACTCCCCAGGGAGAGATGATCAAAGAGCTGGCCACTGAGCTAATGTCAGAAATAGCCCTGTACCCCTTAATAGGGAACCTACTTGGAAACTGGGCAGCCAATGGGCTTCCTTTGAACAGGGGTCTAGGTCCTCTCCATGCATGGTCCTTGGTTGGAGTATTGGTTTCTGCAGGCCCCCTGCACCCAGGTATTTTGCTCTGTTGTTCTCCTTGTATATATAATGTAAAATAAACATACAAAAATCTACAGCCTTAAAGAAGCTAGACAACAAGGAGGACCCTAGGGAAGATGCTTAATCCTCATTCAGAAGGGCAAACAGAATAGACATCGGAAGTAGGAAAAGACTAGGAATAGGACATGAGCCTTCTGCAGAGGACCTCTGAAAGATTCTACCTACCAGTGTATCAAAGGAGATAGTGAGACTCATAGCCAAACTTTGGACAGAGTACAGGGAATCTTATGAGAGAAGGGGGGAGATAGAAAGACTTGGAGCTGACAGGAACTGTTTTTTTGTTTGTTTGTTTGTTTTTGGGTTTTTTTTTATCAACATTCCACTATGAAGGAAATCTTGTTTTATGTAAGCTTAACTAAAATTGTGAATGATACTGGTTCATTGCTAAGGAGAGCGGAAAGCAGCCTGACAGTTTGGGAGTTTACAGAGATAATCACAGAAAAATAAGCCCATGATACACTAGCTAAAGTAAACGTACCTCAATGAAAATTTTTGGAGATTTGTAATTTGGAATAATATTATGATGGAATTATGATGTATAAGAACCATAAAGGACCTAGGGGATGGTCTCATAGTTTTTTTGTTGTTGTTTCGTTGGCTGGTTTGTTTTCGTTTGACAAGTCTCTTGTCCAGAAGAGCTTAGAAAATGAGATTGTCAGGTAAAGGTCATTTGGCTAGTTAGTGTGAAACTGGCCCTTGCTCTTTCTTTGACAATGGTGTGCTGCTTACACTGAATGAGCTTTCCCCATGCTCTTGATGGTCCAAAGCTAATTTGGAAGTTTCTATAGAAATAGAAAAAATAGTTTATGGGAAATTTAGCATAAATATGAGTTTTCCAAGGAGATAGGAAAACACTGCATATAGTGATGTCCCCAGAATTTGTTAGACTGAGTCCGAGAAGTTATAGGCCAGCTCGGTCTACACAGTGAGTTTCAGGCTAGACTGAACTAAATAGGAAAATGCCTCCAGAAATAACCAGCTAAATAACTAACTAACAATTTGGAACTAATAGTCATTTTACTATTAGTTAGTATCAACAAATAAATCAAAACAAAAGCAACAAAAATGCTAGTAAATATGTTTGAGGAGGGGTTATTTAAATGTCTAATGCAGGGTAGAAAATGTCCTTTGACCTTCTTAAAACTCTAAGCTTCTACCTTCACTAAATTAATAACTAGTAAGACAGAATTTTATTAGGGCTGGAAATTAAATATAAAAAATAATAATAGGCTAAAGACGATGTATCTCTTTGTGGAAAGAACACCAAGCTAACTGCCACCAGGCTGCTGCCAGCAATTAATCCAAAGCTGTAGGACCTATAAAATTCATAGAAACAGACCTTATGACTTATAGTCAAACCTTTTGTCAAGTGGTACATTTAGATTATTTTGCTTATTCTATTTTGTGATATGGATACTGATATCATGAATACCAGGCAAGTAATATTCTACTGTGCTGCACTCTCACAGCTTGATTTCTAAAGATAACCATGTTTTTATTGATGATCAGACAGGAGCAAACTGTTTATACTTATGACAGAGAGTTTAAAAAGAAAGAGATCAAGGAACAGCTTGTTAGCTTTAACACTCTACATGGACAGGGTACATAATATTATACCCCCTTTCCTGAAGATGGATTATCCATGGCTCCCTAAAATCCTATTTTGGTATTTAGTCCCTAATGTGATAACACTCCTACCTGAGCTTTTGATATGTGATTAGGTCATGAGATTGAAATCTTCCCGAATTGGTTAATGTGATTTTTAAGAAGCAGCTATATACAAGAAAAATGATACAAAGAAACTGCACCCCCAAAGACGAAGGAGAGCTTCCAGTGAACCAGATCCTGTCGGTTCCCTGAGCTCATACTTCTGTCTTCACACATGTAAGCAATAACTCTTATTTAAAGCAAATAGTCCATGTGCTTGTGATAGCAGGCTGATTTGAGGCAATCTTTGTAAGATAGTATATGAGTTTCTTGTCTATTGCTGTGGCAAAATACCATGACCAAAGCAATTTATTGAAGACAAGGTTTATTATGACATATTTCTGGAGAGCTAGAATCCATAATGGCAGAGATGGTATGGCAACTGGCTGCAGGCATGGGTTACAGGATCAGGCTTTGGTGACCTCACACCTTTAACCACAGCACAAAGCACAGAGAACAACTGGATATGGAATGAGTCCTTAAACACCTAAGCATGTATATGTACCCAAGTGTTAAGCCAATTGTGTGTATAATGATAGTGAGCAGGAAACTGAGATATACCTAGTACACAGAACAGAAAGTAGAAAAGTGAGAATTGGCAACAATTTAAAATAAAAAAAATTACTTTCTCAAGTGTTTTTCTGAGTGCCTAAATTCTGTTTGGTGCTATTCAGAGAATTTGCCATGCATGAATATATGAGACACATGAGTGCTGGTTTCATGACTCTTAAATACTAGTTGGTTTCAATTAGAAAGTGTTAGAAAAATGAAAACTTAAAAAAAAAAAAAAAAAAAAAAAAAAAAAAAAAAAAAAAAAAAAAAAAACATTCGTGAGAAGACGCTGGACCTGTGATAGTAGAATAAAACCTAAAAGCAGAGAAGACCAAAGGAGGAATATTGAATTTATTCTGACAAAGATTTTGTGTAGATGCTCAGAGAACTGTGTACAGGCAAGCCTGACAGTAGTCATATGGTGCTATTAAGAAGCACAGATCACACCTCTGGGGGCTGTAGTCGGCTTACATGAAAAATGCCTTACACTAATTGTGTGGGTCCTGAGGTATTATTGTGAGAATGGTGGAAGTTGGTCATTTTTATCACTCTGTGGTGATTTTTATGTATATTTTTAAGGATTCAATTTATTAATGGTCTCCATTTTCTTGCCGCCTTTGATTCTTCTGCTCTTCTTTGCTTTAATCTCTATTCAGATCTTAATTTTATGCTGTATTTATAAACTGTCTTTTCCCACAATATTCCTTTACTATAGATTTTCTTACCTCATTTTGGACAGAGAATACTCAAAAGCAATGGATGCTGCTTTATTCTTCTCTAAAACAACTCATTTATTTTCGATGCTCATTATGTATAATGCACCCAACAGAAGTTTTATTATATAAATGAAATCTTTCATTGAAGCTTATAATCATAGAGATATATAGTTTTCTAATTTTTATTTTATAGTGCTCATTATTGAACAATAACAATAAAATGGAGTAAAAAATGACATATTCCATGTTAGAGTCACAAATCATATGAATGCAAGACTGTTTTGCTCTAGAAATTCAACCTTTTAAGAAAAATTATTTTACCTTTTTAAATTTTTTTGTTTACTATTTTACATTAATTGCATTTTATTCACTTTGCATCCTAGCTGTAGTCTCCTCCCTCATTCCCTCCAATCCCATCCTCCCTCCCTAATCTCCTCCCATGCTCCCTCTAAGTCTACTGATAGAGGAGGCCTTCCTCCTATTCAATCTGACCCTAGCTTATCAGGTCTCATCAGGACTGGCTGCAATGTCCTTCTCTGTCACCTGGTAAAGCTGCTCCTCCCTAGGAGAGTAGGGTGTCAAAGAGCCAGCCACTGAGTTCATGTCAGAGATAGTCCTGTTCCTATTACTAGGGAACCCACTTGGATACTTAGCTGCCATGGGCTACATCTGAGCAGGGGTTCTAGGTTATCTCCATGAATGGACCTTGGTTGGAGAATCAGTCTCAGAAAAGACCCCTGTGCCCAGATGTATTTGCCCAGATGTTTCTCTACAGAGAAATGGATACAGAAATTGTGCTACATTTATCCAATGGAATACTACTCAGCAATTAAAAACAAGGAAATCATGAAATTTGCAGGCAAATGGTGGGATCTAGAAAAAAATCATCCTGAGTGAGGTATCCCAGAAGCAGAAAGACACTCATGGTATATATTCACTTTTAAGTTGATACTAGACCTAGAAGATAGGATAAACATATTAAAATCTGTACACCTAAAGAATATAAGGAAGAAAGTCCCCAGGGTAAGATGATCAATCCTCACTTAGAAAGGCAAATGGGATGGGCATTGGAAAAATATTTATTGATTCCTTGTGAATTTTACATCACTCCAATCCCACTCGTCTCATTGTCCCTTTGTTTCTATCACTCACCCTTACAGCCTCCCACTCTCAAAGAAAACATAAAACAAAAATAAACTATATGTAAAAACATCTCTTCATGGAAGACACACACAGTGTGTTACACAGTACACCTTTTTGGCCACACTTCATTGCTTGCATATGCTCATTGCAATAAGTCATTGGTCTGGTTTAAGGCCTCTCGCTTCTGCTACTCTATCAATACCAGATCCTCACTGGAAGAATTCTCAAGCATCCTGTTGTTGCCCTGTGTCACAATATCACCTTTTAAAATATATATACATATTTTCATTTATTACAATTTATTCGCTTTGTATCCCAGCTGTAGCCTCCTCCCTCGTCCCTCCCAATCCTGCCTTCCTTCCTTCTTCCCCTCCCATTCCCCTCTCCAAGCCCACTGATAGGGGAGGTTCTCCTCCCCTTCTATCTGATCCTAGCTTATCAGGTATCATCAGGACTGGCTGCATTGTCTTCCTCTTTGGCTTGGTAAGGCTGCTCTCCCATCAGGGGGAGGTGATCAAGAAGCCAGCCTCTGAGTTCATTTCAGAGACAGCCCCTGTTTCTGTCACTAGGGAATCCACTTGGAGACCAAGCTGCCATGGACTATGTCTGTGCAGAGGTTCTAAGGTTATCTCCATGAATGGTCCTTGATTGGAGTATAAGTCCCTGAAAAGTCCCCTGGGCCCAGAGTTTTGGGTTCTGTTGATCTACTTGTGGAGTTCCCGTCCCCTCCAGGTCTTTCTATCTCCTCCTTCTTTCATAAAAGTCTCTGTGCTCTGCCCATAGTTTGGCTATGAGCCTCATCATCTGCTTTAATACCTTGCTGGGCTATCACCTAACACCCTTCAGCATGGCTAAGATCAAAAACTCCAGTGCCAACACATGCTGGTGAGGATGTGGAGAAAGGCAATCCCTCCTTCACTGATGGTGGGAATGTAAACTTGTCCAACCACTTTGGAAATCAATCTGGTGCTTTCTCAGACAGTTAGGAATAGTGCTTCATCAAGATCCAGCTATACCACTCCTAGGCATATATCCAAAACATGCTCAAGTATACAATAAGGACATTTGCTCAACCCTGTTGGTAGCAGCTTTATTCTTGATAGCCAGAATCTGGAAACATCCCAGATGTCCCTCAATTGAATAATGGATACAGAAAGTGTGGTACATTTACACAATGGAATACTACTCAACAGTTAAAAACAAGGAAAACATTAAATTTGTAGGCAAATGGTGTAAACTAAAAAATATCACCCCAAGTGAGGTAACCCAGAAGCAGAAAGGAATACTTACGGTATACTCATTTATTAGTGGATATTATACATAAAGGATAAACATAATAAAATCTGTACACCTAAAGAAGGTAAGCAAGAAGGAGGACTCTGGGTAATATGCTCAATCCTCATTCAGAAAAGGATAGACATCAGAAGAGGGAGAAAAGAGGGAACACAACAGGAGCCTACCAATACCACCTTTTCTACAAAGCTTTACCTTTAAACTTAATGAAATTAACTCAGTCATTTGATCCCGTTATACTTTCATTTCTACATCTTCAGTTCATGCCATTCATTCAGTAATTGTGTAAAGCCCATATTGCACATTAGTCATTCAACTTTGCACTTTGTGAAGTGTACATAGAATGAAAAGATGGTAAACAAATATGTGACATTAGTGAGCAGACAAACTATCTAATATTATGGAAAGTATAAAATACTAGAAAATGTCAATATTCGAAGTTGATATGGTAGATGGAGCCATAGCTCTGCTTTTGTGCATGTGAAATAATTCAATAAGACAAGAGAATACCTAATTCTTTCCTTGATTTTTCTCCAGAACTTCTATCTGAAGACATTGCAGATGAGGTTCCAATATTTCTTCCAAAGTATGCTGATATTCCCCACATTCTAGTTGTTTTAGTATGCTGGTGCACATGTCTAGATGCATAACGTCGAATATGATGCAGACTACATACTTAATTGTATTTGAGAAAGAGGATAAATGCTCAAATAATACGATCATAGAAGACACTTAGAGGACATAATAGAACACACAGAGAAAAGAGAAATGGGTATATAAGAGCTCTCTAAGAAAAATAAAGCAAAGTGGTTGTTCTTTTTTGAAATGTATGCCTTCAACTGGGTGTCATGACCTGGACAACTGTGAAAGTGTATCATTAAGTGTTAGCCTAATGGAGCAGATTAGAGTGTATAATGGTCAGTACAAAATTAAGAGCTAAAAGGAAAAGTTAGTAGAAGCACAGCAAAATAATGGGATAGCTCTCAGGTATATTTACATGAGAGACAAAACTTCAGTGAGGCAGATACAGAACACAACACCTTTACCAGAAAGGAAAACAAGTAATTCCATGCCAGCACCCCACTGCCAATCCTTATTATTCCGAAAAGTCAGAACAAGATTTAAAACATTAATCTAGAAACTTACTTTTCAGTAACTTTCAAGCATTTGAGATAATCAGTCTCTTCGTCCAACTACAGATTCAGTTTTTAACAATTGTCCATCTTTGCTTCTGATTATTTTGTCCATGCCTCAGTCATATGAATGTGAATATTTTAACTACTGAAGCAAGCTTTTACATAATCTTTTGTTACATAATCAATATCTTTTCTGTAGAAGGTAGCCTAAAATATTAACTCGATTTCAAATTCTGTATTGTTGTTCTTTTTTAATAACTAAATGAGTGAATGAATAATGACTAACTATATGACTGATTTTGCATACTTTATAAGAAATCATTAAGCTAAAGCAAAATGATATCAGAATATTTGGAAAAATTCATCTCTCAAATTTTTCTGAAATAAAAATAATTGCCAAATAGATCTTAATTCCAAATAAAGTCCAAATTATTGTGTACAAAGCATGTGCCAAATCATTTTACTTCTATTAAGTTGATTCCCATAGCAACCTCTCCCAAGACAGATATTATCCATGATGAGAAAAAAGTAACTTTGCCTAGGGGAAATTAAATAAATT
This sequence comes from Rhombomys opimus, assembly GCA_010120015.1. NCBI lineage: Eukaryota > Metazoa > Chordata > Mammalia > Rodentia > Muridae > Rhombomys > Rhombomys opimus. The sequence continues at coordinate 2,813,903 of REGO01000207.1, forward strand.
GCCCAAAGTGACACAGCATAAACAGAAGACATAGCTTTGAATGCAACATTGGTTGAATGCACAACCAAGGCTTTGTCTGCTCTACAATTGTCCCTTCTATGGAAAGAAAAAAAAATGGAGAAGAGAGGTAGTGCTTGGAAACACAGGAGGATGTGACAGTAATTGACAATTTACAATTGTGCAAGGAACCCTGAATGTAATTCAACTTGTATGCTAGACTTTGGGGAAAAAAAATGAATGTTGAGATAAAATGAGACTTAGTTTCATGGTCATTCATTTTTAAATGGCTGTAGTGTCATAAAGGACTCAGAAACATAGAGTAATAAAGTTATTTTACCGAGTTTTTGTAAACATATGAGTTTATCATAATATAATGGTGTGATATTGAGCTCATGGCCTCTGTGTACCTCAAATGCCCAGTTCATACTAGATTGTAACAGCAATAGTTTATGCCATATGAAGGATTAGATGCTATATAATTGTAAAAATATAATAATAATTTAGCATAGTAATTAGTTCACAGTATCCATTCAAACATCAAAGCAATTACACAGACAATGAATAAAAAAGCCAACAACCAATGACTCCATCATTTATGGTACAGGTTCAGACAATGAGCAACAGAGAGAAGGACATCAGTGTAGCATGGGGTCAAGGCAAGGAGAAAACTGAAGTCTCACCTGAATTATGGTTTTCAAAACCTTCTGAGAACACAAATCTGCAAAAGTACAATTTGGCTTTTTCTGAGTGAAGTGTATATTGTGCTTTTTTGCCAATAGGCTTAGTAGAGAATCAGAATAACAGCATGAAAGTATACTTACTATCTGAGGAAAGCAAACTAACATTCAAGGAATTAAACAATAGAAATAGGCAGGGCCCGGTAGTACAGACCTGCAGTGCCAGCTGTTTGGGAGATCTGAAGCAGGAAGTCACACATTAAAGACACACCTCATTTTCAGAATTAGTTCAAGGTTAACCTGAGCATCTTCGTGAGATCCTATCTCAAAATAAAGTGATTTTTAAAAATGACTGGGCTTTACAACAGTAGTGGAGTGTTTAGCATGTGCTTAAGATTCTTGATTCAATATCTAATGCTCGAATACATTTGTCAACCAGTATAAAAGCTTGAATGTAGACTTAAAACCCAAAACCCAAACAAACAAAAATAAAAAAAAAAAAAACAGGAAAAGACAGTATTATCATGGAAATAAATCTCTCAACTATTTTATTTCTTCTACATATTTCTACCTATCCATGCATTTTGTATTTGTTTATCTATTTGTCTTCATGTACCTGTCTTTCTAACTAGAGTGAATATTTTCAGATAGTAGGTAGCCAATGTGTCTTGACCTACACGTGATGGCTGCAATAAACTTGATACAATGATGGAAATAATCCAGATACTCCATAAACATTTTTCAATAAACACATTCATTTTTTAGTGAATTTTTTTTATATTACATTTCTGGGTATACTCCTTAAAATATGTAAACAACTCAGTTTTCCTCTTCAAATGGAAACGATTGATAACACAACATGCACGAAAAGCTGTTTTGATTCCTGGTGTGTGTAGCTTTTCATAAATGTTATATCTCCTCTCCTAACCAATATTGCTGTGTAATAAACAAATTTGACATATTGTATAGGTGCTACTTGGAATGGAATGACAAAGAGTTGGTTTTCAAATACAATGCTTTAACAAATTACATATTTGTTATATTTTATATATTTAGCATTCATAGAAATATCTGAATGACTGCTACAATGAAAGCCTGAGATTTGCTACTATATCTTCAATCAAATTGATAAAACATTTTAATAAATTTAATTCTAATAAATTCAATAAACATTTTTCATATTTTGTGTTATATAAAGTTTACACAGTTCTTACAGATTGTGTGGCTTTGCTGAATGGACTTCAACTAACTAGCAATATAAAGAGAATATTTATTTTTACTTTTATTTATATGTTACATACATGGATGTTTTTGACTGCATGAATGTCAATGCAATATTCATGAAGGCCAGAAGTAAACATCAGATTCCTTTGGAGTGGACTTACAGAGGGTCCACATGTCCCATGCGGGTGCTGAGGACGGAACTGCAGTGCTTTGGAAGAACAGCCAGTGCTCTTAACACTGACCCATCTTTCCAGACACACCACACACACACACACACACACACACACACACACACACACCTGTATATATGAACAGGACTGGTAAGTGAAAGTAACTATATGTATAACTTAATACTGAACTCCTAAGAACATCGATTTCAATGCTAATAATATTGACTTAGAAGCCTTTCTGGTTAGACCAAAGCTTCACAGAGCAGCAGAACAATTGTAGAATGTTATTTTGCTGCATTTTCTTTTAGCTTCAAATCCAACTGAAAACAATTATATTTGAAACATGCATTTAAGAAATGGCAGAATCATAAGGTCAAATTATCTTTAAAATAGAATCAAATGACAATTGAAATCTCTTATGAAAGACATTTGGCTCAGGAAAATTGTTTTCTTTTACTTGAGACTCAGCAGTTATACATTTGCTGTTTTAAAATTACTTTTAAAGATTATCCGGGTATTATAATGGAATTGTTGTGCAAATATGGCTTAATACATAAAATGAGAGCTATTACAGTGTCCTTTGTGGTTCCATCAGGATCCATAAAGCGTTCAGAGCTGCCTCATAGGTCTCTGCAGTCTGCCCTCTGGTGCCCTAGTCCTGTGCTGCCACAGTCACACTCCCTAGCTCATCAGCCATGAAATAAAAAGAAACTCTGAGCTCAAAAGGAGACTTGATAGATGTGGCCTAAATTCAATTTCAGAAAATCAAATGCTATCAAAGACTGATTTTGAAAGAAGGTTTTTCTACCATTAAACAACAACTGCTACAAACCATCTCAAAATGGCAGTTGAGCACATTTGTAATTAGGAGAAAGCATGAGATGCAAGAAACATTTTCAATGAGCTAGAGCTGGCTTTTGCAGGAATTAGGAACTGATTTTAGAATTTCTCAAAGATGTGAATTTTGACTAGAAAATGATCTCACAAAAGTATACTTAGGAAAAAAACAGCCTTTATTAATTCACATGTTTTGGCTTAAAAAAAAAAAAGTATGACCAAGGGCATTTCCCCCCTCTTTCACTCATATTAAAAAGTGGCAGAAAATTAAAATAAACTATGCTTGTTGGACTTATGCTATGTGGAAATGTCTTCCTGTAAGCTTCATTCTCTTAGTTCTAACTCTTTATGTCCTCTGGAAATGCAAATTTTACGGCAAAAAAAAAAGGATCAGATTTCAGCTCTGCGTTATGGATTAGAATTCATAAATCACACAGATAATTTATTTCATTAATTTAAGAAACTATTCCACTTTATCAGGGACATCTTAGTATTTCAACTGATACTTAAAATGTTTGGCTTGCACTCTTATTTTAAAAATAAATAAAATTAATCATGGTACCTAACTTCAGTAGCTGGAATCTTTTCAACATAACTACTAAATTCTACTATAGGTGAATTTTAAAAGCGATCTAATTTAACAGTATTAACAGTTTATAATAAATGCCTTTGCCCATATCAGTATTATTTGTTGTAGTGGCAATAAATTTTGTTTTAAAATATTTGGCATTTTATTAAAAATATCTTTGGAGAACTCACAAACATAAATATTTTTATTAATTAAATATGAATTAATTTACTTAAAAGCTAGATTTACAGTTTATTTTAATGCTAATCTATATTAAATTGCTTGCATAATAAAACAAATTTATTTGAAGATATTAACCTCAAAAATAAATCCTAAGCAGCAAAGGCAGGAATTAGAGAAGCATGTCAGGTTACAGAAACTGCAATCAGACAAGAACCTTAGGTGGGTGTGATTTTAGAGCAGACACAGTTTTAAAATTAATTTCTGTCATATATATTTGAAATAAAAGTTTAATTCTTTATAATTCACTTGCTTTAATTATGCCCAACCATTCCACCACGTATACAAAACGAAGCTCTTTTTGAAATTGAGAAAAAGGAGGTTATAGAGTGTTGTGTTCAACTTTACCACTCCAATTGATCTCAGTAGGAATCAGTCAATAAAAAAGTCCGTGTTTGAGCAAGGAGCAAGGCAGGAGCATAAACAAAGGGAATTAATGAAATGATCTCTTTACAAATTGCTAAGCGAGGATTCTGAGGAAAGAGATGAAATCCAATCTTTTGTTCCTGAAGTAACTTTACATCTCAGATTCTTCTAGCTTTGTCATGTGCTTGTCTTTTTCCCCGTAAGCTGACAAGATGTGTTTTGTGTATTTTCCATTCCCGTTGTTAATTTTGAAAAGCTATTTAACTTTCTTTCTTTTCAACTTTGCTACTGTCTTTCCACTAGCCCAGAAGAGATAAATCAACGCCTGAACTGTAACCTTGCACTTATATACTTGTTAAATGACTTTTTTACAGTCTGTTATTGCTAGAAATTGGATTGCTTTTAAACTAATGCTGTCTGGCAGGCAAAAGTGAGCGAAACCGCAAAGCCTGAAGGAACACTAATTACTTGTTTTAATTAGCAGCAACTTTCACTGGAGTATAATCTCCCTACAGGCCTCTTTTCGGTAGGTGTAGAGGAAACTCACGTAGGAACAAACTGATAATCTCTTACTTGCCCCTAAATGAGAGCAAAATCTGTCTCTAGCGTAGACATATCATGGAGAAGGAGCCTCTAAACCCTCAGGGAACAGGCCCTAGTAGGCTAGGCTACCCAATTCAAAGATCTTTAGCAATGAGTGGCACAATAGAGCCCCTTATTTTATGCTGCTACATCATAAAAGTGGTCCTTTTGTTACATTTCCATCCTTAAAAGGGTCTTAATCCCTTTCTTTTCAGCCAGTCTGTGGCAAATTCCACTGGGACGTCCCATTCGCCACAAGGACTGAAATGGCCCACTCCGAAACAGCATGTGGAGCTTTGAGCCTTTTTTCCCCCTGCCACTCTCCAGAGAACATTAAACCGTACTTTTCATTCCCCTCACCATAGGAGGAACCCCGTTAATGATGACAGAGAAAGAAAAATTCCATCACTCTGTCTTGTGATACCATTCCGCTGTCAAGCAGGCGTTTCCCTGGTCAGAGAATCAAACATGGCTTCCAGCAGGTGGATGTCACTGAAGGTCACAGGCAGCAGAATGCGAGGTTACACACGAGGAAGCCGGTGTTCCCACAGCAAATTAAGTCATCTGTGAAGCATTCTCATTTCCCAGCCACTACATTTATGACTTCTTTGAAGGGTCCTCACTGCCTCAGTGCATATGCGCTTACTCAAAGTCTTGAGACGCAGGGTTGCCCCAATTAAAAGCAGGGACAGAAGTATTTGAGTACTGGGAATGAGCGGATTTTAAAATGTCTTCACCTGACTTTCTTATTAGTTATTAAGGCAATCAAATATTGAGAACTAGATAACTTTAAAGATAGACGCTTTAAACTCGTTGAGCATCGACAGCTTTCAAAAGTAAGCCTGGAAGAACCAGAAGTCACGTTTTTCTTTAAGATAAGAACAGCACTTTACACTCTGCTTCCCAGGCTTGAGAACTGCACCACAGTTCACCCAAAGTGTGCATCCTGAAAACCTGACTGCTGTGGTTTCTATACAGCTACAGTGAAAAGTTTCATTTAAAAACTGAAAACAAAACATTTATTATTTACAATAAGAAATAAAAATTGAATCATGTAACAATAAATTTTCATGCAATTCAATGATTTGTAATTTAAGCCAATTTGAGAGAAAAAGGGCATTATTCAGATATTAATTGCAATTTAAAATACTTTAAAAATTCAGAGTATCTTTTAAATTATACCATAGTTCCTGTTTAAATGATAGAAGCGAAGAAAATTTATTAGGCTTTACATGAAGGAGAAATGTCTGTATACCTTCATACATCTTGATATTTGCAGGTATAAATAATGCTAATATAAATATTTACTTGACCTGATAGTGACATTTTCACAAAACTATAAATATTGAATTATTAATTTTTTGATTAGCAACATATTAGAAGCCATATTTTTAAAGTTTTTATTGTAGTTACCATATATCACATGAAAATAGTATACATTGATAATTTAAACCTAGTATTATAAACATTCATTTAATTCATATTAAAGTATTTAAATTTTTCTGATTTAAGAATCATCATAAAAAGCCAAATTAAAGATAAAACTTAAAATTAATAGCATAACAAATGCTGATCTTGTACTTTCTCAATTGTTCAGGCACTGATATCTTTGTAGTTATTTGGAATATTAGTAGGATAAATCTAAATGCCTTCTAAAATGAATCTAGCACCCTTTTGTTATTTTGTTCCAGTAACTTTATCTGAAATTGCACAAGGGTATCTTTGATGCTATTACGCAAAAAGTGGAAACTTACAAAGCGTTTATACAAATCATTGAAACCTAGGCTTCAAGTTTGTTTTCTTCAATGGCAAGCTTCTCTTTGGGTCCTGATTGAGGTCCTGCTTGCCTCAGAGTTGAAAATGTAATAAATGAGCTTGCAAAAAAGAGATCTGAAGCAGAAAAAGTAAATATGTAGAAGAAAAGAACAGTTGAAAGGGGCTTTGAGAACAAGGGTATTGCAATAGAGGAGAATGGGGGAGGGTGGGGCTACCCCAAGTCTCTGTGTCTCCTCACAGCTTGCCTCAGAGGGACCTGCATTGTCCCATGAATGAACTGACCATCTCTCTAGCAGGCTAATAGCTACCTCTTGTAAGCACATTTAAACTATCAAGCCCAAATATTTAGCATTATTTATGGCTCATTTTTAACTAATTAGTGGTTAGTCATAGCCATCACACTTTTTAAAAGTTATTTTTCCTTAGTGCTTTAACTGGGGCATTAATGTTGCTTAATTGTTAAAAAAAAAGTAGTTTTGTTTTCTAAGACTTGCATGCTATATAAATATATGGAGAACATCTACATCAAGAAATGCTTAAGTTCAGAGAACACACCTAATTTGTAGTCAGGATATCTTATTGACTACAACCTTCTATTCTTTACTTTTTTGGAGGAAACATAATTCTCAATAGGTGTCATCCAAAATGCAAAATGTACATGAAGAAAGAACTAGTTGACTAAGGGCAGAGATAGAAGTTCCCAGGCTTGCTCCCCCACACACTAAATATCAAGTTGCCTGTGTTGTATAGTCTTAAGGATATCTATCGAGTTAGTTGACTTGATGGGGAGCGGGGAGCTGAATATCCGTGAAGAATTCAACCACAGTTTCCAAGTAGTATTTAATTCCCATCACTTACTTTTCAATGTTGTGATTGGTGATTAGCTTTTTATGGAAACACTATTAAAATTTTTTAACTGTCTAGGGGTCTTGGAGCGGGTTTGTCTTCACCACTGATTAATGAATTAAAAGGCAAGAAAATTGCAGACACAACACCCAGCCAAGATTTATTGAAAGTAAAAATACACATGCCCCCAGCACACGGAAGAATTGGCTCCTAGAAGGGAGAAAGCTAGTGAGCCAGAATCCCTGTTTTCCTGTAGGGTGTATGTTCTTATTTGTTTGGAGCATGAAGTTAGGTTCCCATTTCCTCCATATGGATTTCCTGAATTGGACTGTTATAGGAATCAGATGATTTGGACAAAGATAAAAAAGATGAGCTACTAAAAGAGCCTGACAGTAGGGAGTTAAAAACATCCTAAGGTAAAGTCTTTCAAAGGCCCTCTGTGGGAAGCTTATCAACCAGCTGAATGTTGTCCAATGACTGCCATCCATGAAGCATTAAATGAAACTGGAGTCTCCTGGCCAGGGTTTACCCAAATGCTTGATCCAGAAAAGCCATGAAATTATAGTTCAGTATTTACCATATTAAATAACCAAAATAATGAATGTTTCAACCAGTCAGTCCTACATAGGTGGAAAAAAATAGAATAACCATGTTCAAAATGCTCTTCATTTTGCTGACATACCAAATTATTAGTGCACTGTTCTCTTCATTAATTTTTTAAATGAATGTGTATAAAATGGAACTACAAATAAATGCTTACTATTAAATAAGTTATCACAAGATAATTACATGATGCTGAATTTTGATGAATGCTATGGAATAATAACAGTTTACTATTATTATATTTGTGATACAAAATTTTGCTCAAGAACTTTTTTTCTAAAATTATATAAAGGTTGCTTGCCATGTGGACATTCTTATAAGGAGAACTGATTTAATAAAGAGGATAACTTCTAAGTCATGTACAATAGATTCAGCTGATAACGCAGCTATTATTCTGAAGACAAACCAGTTAACTAGTCTTACAGATTGGCTTAAAATGATGAACCAAGACAAAGAACTATTGTTTTCAAAAGATCAGAGACAGTCTTTAGGACTCCATCACTTACATTGTTACCTCTTGAAGCCTGTACACAGTCTAATAATACTGAGAAGGAATGAGCTCTTCCTTTCTTTCCTGCAACACATGAACATGACACAAGTGTCCAAACTAGTAAAGTTTTTGTTTTCCCTACTCTACTCCCCTAACTCTGGTTAGATTCAAAAGTCCTAAAAAATGATACTGAATCAAGTGTAGAGGTTGAAGTGAGAGAGCAATAGTAAGTTATAGATGCCAGAATTAGGATTTTGAGTGAAACTGACAGGTAGAAATGATGAGTTAAAGTAGCTGAGATGAATTTCAACTGTAAGAATTCTGGAAAACGCATTATTATGAGGTAAGTAAGAAAAAGGTTAAAGAGCAGGAATGACGGCTTTAAACAGTTCAAGAGCAAAGAAACGAGTACCTGAACTTTATTAATGGGAATGAATATGAGTGACACGGAGCATTTAGAATCTACATACCTTGACAAGTGAATGAATGCGAGGATAAGGTAGAAGGAATCAAATAGAAGTTTGAATATTTAAACCTGGGTAACCCAGAATGAAGACATTGACTGAGACAGAGGTCAGCTACAGGAACTGGTTTGGCAGCCAGGTGAAATAAAGCATGTTTATTTCTGATTTGGATATATATGTTATTCACGTAGACAGAAGGCCATTTTCCTTCTGCAAACTGAAAATTCAAATTATATTTTAGACTAGGTTCATGATTTTTAAAATTATACTGTGCCAACTACAAAGTATGGTGTTTTATTATGCTTCCCCCTACTTATTTGTCATTTATAGCTGAAGACACACATGGAAATCAGGAAATTATGATTTTTCCTACCAAATTATTCTTTTTGTGTCACATTCATACCTACTATTTCTTTCCTTATTCTATTTTCAGCACATTTGACTTCATATGTGACTTTGTTTCACACCTTATTCTCACTTTGAAATATTCTCACATTCTAAACTATCTACTCTTAGTCTCCCTGATTAAGTGTAACTCTGCCTTTTGAAATTAAAGCTTCAGTGTTACACAGCTAGATAACTTTTGTTGGTATTCTTACCATGTCTGAAAAAGTCAGGATATTATCTGGACAATGAGCTATCCTGGCAATCTTGTGCTCTCCATGGACTTTCTGGAACTAGAATTATTTCTTGGAGGATGATTATGAATTTCCTGGGTCATGAAAGTAGGAAAGGTGTGACACAGACTTTTATCACTGAATGCTACAGTCTTTTACTTCCTGAATGTTGTCTTCTCTGTTAAGGGTTTAGTAATGCACCCCTCTACAGCAATATATCACCAGGAATCATCATATTGCTATGTTCATTTAATAAAATAATTTCAGTGGTTTCATTTCATCCTAGGGCAAATTAGCTATCTAGTCTCTGGTGTTAACCTCACTATAGTGTCAGGTGTGTTTCCTATATTATGGTACCAATCCAATTAAAATGTGGCTGGTTACTCTAGCAACACTGAACCAATATTTAAACGATGGGTATCTTGCCACTAGGCCACTATTGTAGCTCACAGTGTTTATAGCTGGGTGAGACTGATGATTACATTTTCCCTCAAATAGCACTTATAGTACCTTCTAGCACTGTGAATGCTAGTCTGTAAGGGGTGAAACTTCTAACTGAGCACAACCTTGATGCGTCCTTGTTGGATGACTTACGTAAATGACAGCTTCAGCAGCAGGGTGGTGCAGTCAGTTTGTAGAGGGTAATCAATAGAACTAGCAATAGCCTGTAATGTTTGTGGAGCTTGTCTATGGGACCCTTTCAACAACTCAGATATATGCAATCAATTCCAAATACTAGGAGATTCATTTGGTAGAACTTGATGGCTACTTGGGACATCATGTCCCCATATGTGGGAACTGCATTTAAATTTTACGTATGTTAGCTTCTTCAGTGGCAGGTTTCCATGGGGCTTTTCAAAATGCCTTAAGTTTTAATTCTTCTTCCCCATATTATCTTCTCTCCTTGCTTACCCTTTCCTCTTCCCATTTAGCCCCCATGTTCTAACTCATGCAGGTCTTCCTTTGTAACACTACATTATATTCCATTTAGAAGACATTCTCATCTTCCCTGGATTCTTATTAGTTGCCTTACCTCTGTGGGTATTCTGAATGAAACACACACATCGAAAACTTAAAGTCAAACATCCACATGTAAAAGAAAACATGCAATTTTTGTCTTGATTGGGTTACCTCACTCAGGATGACTGTTTCTATGTAGATCTATTTACATGTAAAGTTTAGAATTTTATTTTTCTTAATAGCTGAAAATATTCTATTGCTTAAGTGCTCTACGTCTTCACTATCATTTCGTGAATATCTAGAGTGTTTCTAATTTCTGGCAACTATAAACAGAGGAGCAATGAACATGGATGAGCAGGTATTTATGTAATCATGGGTAGAGTCCCTTGGGTATATGCCTTAAAGTACAGCTGGACCTTCTGCTGTGTCTGTCAAGCTTCTCCCCTTAAGTCTCGTGGATCTACGCAGTATAAGAAGCCATTGAAGTCCTCAGTAACTGTGTGTTATAGACACAGCAGTGGCCAAATGAAGGATCCCAAAACTTCAGTCCCATGAGAGTGACAAAATGTCCAAGTAAAAATGCTGATAGTGTGTGCATTAATTGTCCATACTATCTACTCACTGTGATTTTTATTGTCTGAAGGCTCCACTCCTACAATGATTCCGAGATAACCAAACCTATCACCTTGTTCAGCTGTATACGAAAACCCTGCCTACTTTTTATCTATATATAATAAACTCATCTCTCTATTCAGCTGTAACCATGTTCCCATTCCCAAACACATATAATACACACACACACACACACACACACACACACACACACACACACACACAACTCCTGAGGTGCTCCAGCTTCTCTGTCAGAACGGCCAGTCCACCAAGATCAGGTTTATTGTGTGTGCTGGGTCTCTCTTTTTTTTTTTTTATTTTCTCACTGCCCCAGTCATGACATTTTTGGAGTAAATTAGAACATAAACATGTAGAAAAGAGGGTGGAGATATTGTTAGAGACAGAAGTGGTGACTCCAAGCAAACAGTACTTCTCCAGAAACAACAGGGCTGATAAGCATGAACCCATAGATACTGTGACAGCATGCTGATGACCTGAACAAGTTCAAACCAGGCAAAATCTTAGCGCTAATAAAGGGGAATTAACATCAAGCCCTCTCTATAACCAAGAAACCATCTGAAACTGACAGCTGCTGAGAACGGGAAGATTAGTTTGTTTCAGAGAAGTCCCAATGGCTACACCAAGCACACCCAGGCACAGATCATGCTCAGAAGTAGTTAGCTGGTCACCACATAACAGACTGTGTGTTTTTTTTTTTTTTTCTTCTGTATGTGTGTGTGCTTGGTTGTTAAATTTCTGTGCTGTTCTAAGTTTTATTTTATTTTTGCGTGGTTTGGATTTTGTTGAGGTTTTTGTTTCTTTACTTGTTTTAAGAGGTAGGGATCTGGGGATCTGGGAGCTCCCGAAGCCACATCCTGTGGGTTGGTATTGTGAGGCTTCATTTTTATAACCTGTATTATAAAATACAGGAAGCTTGAGTTTTAACACAGCTGTTGCTCCCATAAGCACATTGGTAGAGGAAAGCCCTCAACTGCCTGTCATCAGCATCATTCGCCCAGCCCAGTGGGGTTGTCTCCTGTAACAGGAAACGGGCGCTCTCACCCTCTGTGTTCCTTTTATAACCTTAGAAAGTAATCAGTTAAGAATAGTATCCGAACATGAGTAATACTCTTTAAATATTAGCTACTAATACTTTGAGTAGTTATTACAAATTACTACCTAGGCATCCAATTAACAATTTCCATTAAAGCATCTTATAGTAGAAAATTATAAATCTACATGCAAATACAGAAATAGAAAAATGTAGAGGTGAAGTGACACGTTAAAAATTAAATAATTAAGAACTGTAGTTGTACTCTAAATCCATGCTCTTATCCTCTCTATTCTCTATTTGAAAGACTGAATGGCATTTGGGACTAGTGCTGATTCGTTATTGCTGCATGAAGTCTACTGTGATGAGCTCTAAACTCATTCTGAAGAGGATCAAACTGTATAAACCAATTCAGAAAATGTGAGCTTCCTACTTCATGTAGCTAAACTTATTTCTAACTGGATGTCTTAATTTTTCCAAAGTCTTTGCTGCTTCTAGGTCATTAGACACGTCTCCCTTATAGATCAAAGAGAAGGTCAAAGTAACAATTCCCTTTGCTCTTCTGTCTCCTGTGCGGTAAAATCATTAGCAGCACTGCTGACGACGGGTGTTGGAAGCTTGAGTTTTAACACAGCTGTTGCTCCCATAAGCACATTGGTAGAGGAAAGCCCTCAACTGCCTGTCATCAGCATCATTCGCCCAGCCCAGTGGGGTTGTCTCCTGTAACAGGAAACGGGCGCTCTCACCCTCTGTGTTCCTTTAGTACTGAGCTTCTACCGGGTCGGCATTAGTTTTCTCTCATTCTATTCTCAGAGTCGAGAAGGTTTCTGTCTTCAATAGTGTGAATTTTAACATAGCTGTGTGGCTACCTGCTTCATTTCCAAAGCTTCCTGTTAATAAGTGCATTTTGTTAAAGTTCATTTTGAAAATCCATGCATTGTTTGCTTAGCCCCAATATCTATTCCTTAATTTTGTTCAGATTACCTAAGAGAATTTTATTTAGTTCAAGACTTTTTTTAATAGTAGGCGACAACCCTTGCCAGAACTTGCTCACTATAAAATATCATAAGTAGAAAAATAGCACAAATTAATGAATACATTATTAAAATTAGACACACGGTTTTAGATATACAGTAAAATGTGATCTACTACTTAACCTTTTCTACAATGACATTGTTAGATAATAATATTTTGTATAGAATAGAAATTCCATACAAATTATAGACTTAAATTATATCAGAATTCATATTGGTACACTTAAATTATTTGTTTTTAACTTAATTTTATTTTTTATTCTTTTCATATAAGAAAACCTTGAAATTTTATAGTAGTTTATTATGATAGGGAAAAAAAGGAGATTGTGGTATAGAATTTAAATAAGAATAACGAAATAAAATCTTCATCCAAGCCTTTCCACACCCTTGTATCTTAAGCCATGTATCGCAAGGTTGACTTGTTTTAATCTAGAATCTTCTCAGATATATTTTAAGGTGTCACACTGACAACATTAAGTTAAATGTCACAGAACATTTTGTTCTTAAAGCATAGCTGGTGTCATAACATAACATCTGCTGGCCCTAAGACTGGTGCATTTAGTGATCTCTGGCATTAATGACAAATTATGTACCAGAGTGGTAGAGACACCTTCTTGAAGGAAGCCAGAAGCTCACAATGTTCAACCTTCCATCCTAACTGTGTAGATTAAATAGCAGCAAGAAGCATCTTGAACAGAAAACAGACACAACAAGAGCTAAAAAGAAATGAAACCCTAATGTTTGCCCTTTGCCTTTCACAGGTAGATGTTCTAAACTAGTCTTTAAACCACTAGACCATCTTATCCTTTGGAAGAGCCACGCCACTTGCAATTGACGGAAAATTTGCACATCACCACAAAATATCTAATTCTTATTTGGATCCTGAGGCTAGAATGGTCATAGGTTGGCATAATTTTAAACAAAATGTGTATCTTAGCCATCTCCGGTGCACAGTGAAACTTACGGCGAATAAAAGTAATGTTAGACACATTTTTCAAAGTCACAAAGTTGGTCTGCTATGACATCCAGTAGCATAAGGTAAATTGATGCCCATAAGTGCACTAAACATTAACATTTCGTAGCAGTTTCAAAAACACATACTATTTTCATACGTATGAGACAAAATAGCATTTCATTTACAATCTATGTTTGTATTTTTGGTTATAAATAACTTTTATTGCTACTTTTCAGGAGAAAATGGGCAAATGTACAGAAAAGCAACATTGAATGGGTTAGTATCTTGAATACATAAAGAACTAAAATATATGAACATCAATAAAATAAATAACTCAATTTAAAATGGGGCATAACAGTGATAAGAGTGTTCTCAAAAAATGAAAACCAATGCCTGAGAACACTAGTAAAAGTGTTCAACATTCTTTATCATTAAGGACATGCAAATTAAAACTACTCTGATATTTTATTTTACCCCTGTCAGGATGGTCAAGATCAATAAAAAAATGACAGCACACGCTGGCGAGGGTGCAGGAAAGGGGAACACTTATTCATTGCTGATGGGAGTGCAAACTTGTAAAACACCTGTGGAAATCTGTGTGGCTATTATGCAACAGGCTGAAATGCAATCTAAAACTAGATCAAGCTACACCATGCTTGGGACTGTACTGAATGGATTCAGTATCTTACAACTCTAATATGCATCTTGCTGCTCTAGTCATGGCATCCAGAAGTAGCAAAACAACCTTGATATCCATCAACTGATGTATGTAGAATGAAAATGTGTTGCATTTACACAATGGAATATTATTCAGCTGTTAAGAAAATTGAAATTATGATTTGCAATTAAATGGGCAAAGCTGGAACAATCACCTTGGGCAAAATAACCTAGGCCCCAAAAGGCAAATTTCTATAAGGAGAGCAAAGTGTTTCATGGGACTGCTGGGTAGCTTTAATGGAAGTAAAATTATAAAAATGTAAATCGAAATTTGTTCAGATAGTTACGTATATGTTCTCCATAGCTTTTCGTAATTTATAAAGTTTTAAAAGGTAAGAAGAGGAAACATTTGTTGGTGTTTCAATTCGTTTTGTTCTGTCTAGTTTTGTTTGAACAAAAGCTCCAGCCCCTCTATGTAACCCCTTTGGCCTAGAACTTACTTCGTGGAACAGGCGATCTAGAGCTTGTTTTGACCCTCCTCTCTGTCTTCAGGGTGATGGGTTTGCACACATACACCACTATGCCTGACAATAAAACTCTTTCTTCTTTTTATTTATTTCGTTTTTTATATTTTTGTATATGAGAACTGTATTTCATTTTCTCCCTTTCTTTCCTCCTTACAGTTTCTCTCCCTGAGCCTCCCACTCCCCAAAATTGTGGCTAATTATTTTTAATTATAATAATTACATAAATATATGTGAGTGTAGACTTCTTAAGATAACTCACTGAGTTCTTATTTAATATTGCTCTTATGTGTGTAACACTGCCCTCTAACTATTGGCTAACCTCTGCAGGGGCTCATCCTGGAAAAGCCTGACATTCCCTTTACCAGAAGCCATCAGGTGCCTGTAGTTCTCCTAATCATGAAGCCCCATTAGAATTGCCATGTTGTCATGGCATTAAACAAATTGTCCTGTCATACATAAACTAATTTTTTGTCATACACACACTACACTATCTCACAGCAGATGTCTTATAGTGGTTCTCTGCCCCTTAAAATCTTTCCATCCTCCTCTTCGAAGAGATTCACTGAGCCTTATGTACAGTGGCTGTCCTACACATTATATCAACAGAGGCTGGCCACTTTACAGTCAGTTGTTCTCTAATTTTTGTGCAAATATGGATTTCTGCAATGCTGAAATAAGGAAGGTTTCTTGCTGCAGGATGAGAGCTTCATTTATCTGTAAGTATAAAAGAAGCATTTCGAAGATTATTAAATATATAAATTAATTCAATCTATAGTTCTGGTTGATAGATCAGATTTTCTATCAAAATATTAAAATTAGACTTAAAATTATTTGTTTTGTTATTAATTTATAGTTTATTTAAAATTTTTACAGAGTGTATTTTATGAAATTTTTATTTTTTTAATATTAATTACAGTTATTCACTTTGTATCCCAGCTGTAGCCCTCTCCTTCATTCCCTCCCAATCCCACACTCCCTCTCTCATCTCCTCCCATGCCCCCCTCCAAGTCCACTGGTAGGGGAGAATGACCTCCCCTACCATTTCACATTAGCCTATCAGGTCTCATCAGGACTGCCTGCATTGTCTTCCTCTGTGGCCTAGCAAGGATGTTCCCTCCTCAGGGGGAGGTGATCAAAGAGCCAGCCTATGAGTTCGTATCAGAGGCAGTCCCTGTTCCCCTTCCTAGGGAACCATTTGGAGACTGACTTGCCATTGACTACAACTGAGCAGGGGTTCTAGGTTATCTCCATGAATGGTCCTTGGATAGAGAATCAGTCTTAGAAAAGACTCCTGTGTCCAGAACTTTTGGTTCTGTTGCTCTCCTTGTGGAGCTACTGTTCCCTCCAGGTCAGTGTACAAATATTAGTATGTTTATCCTATATTACATGTCTAATATCCACTTATAAGTGAGTATATACCATGTGTGTCTTCTGGGATACCTCAGTCAGGATGATCTTTTCTAGATTCCACCATTTGCCTGTAAATTTCATGATTTCCTTGTTTTTAATTGCTGAGTAGTATTTCTTTTTGTAAATGTACCACAATTTTTGTATCCATTCCAGAGGGCTAATATCCAGAATATATAAAGAACTAAAGAAGTTTAAGATCAAGGAATCCAATTAAAAAATGGGGAAGAGAGCTAAACAGAGAATTCTCTGTAGAGGAATATCGAATGACAGAGAAACACTTAAAAAAATGCTCAATGTCCTTAGTCATCAGGGAAATGCAAATCAAAATGACCCTGAGATTTCACCTTACACTCATCAGAATGACCAGATCAAAAATTCAAGTGACAATACATGCTGGAGAGGATGTGGAGAAAAGAGAACCTTCCTCCATTTCTGGTGGGAATGTAAACTTGTACAACCACTTTGGAAATCAATCTGGCTCTTTCTCAGACAATTAGGAACAGTGATTCCTCAAGATCCAGCCATACCACTCCTAGGCATACATCCAAATATGCTCAAGTACACTGCAAGGACATTTGCTCAACCATGTTTATAGCTGTTTTATTTGTAGTAGTCAGAACCTGGAAACAACCCAGATGTTCCTCAACTGAGGAATGTACTTACAGTATATATTAATGATACTATTTTCCTTTCCTCAGCACTTTCCTACCTCATTACCCATCCATTTTCTGTTTATTCTCTTTCCCATTTAAAACCCAAAACACTAAAAATCAAAAATTAAGCCAAACAAAAAAATCAAGGAAGTTCATAAAAATGTGGCATCTAGCCAGTAGCACATGCCTTTACTCCCAAAATTAGGGAGGCAGAGGCAGGAAGATCTCTAAGTTTGAAGCCAGGCTGGTCTACAAAGTTTCAGTAGAGCCAAGGCTACACAAAGAAAAGTTGTCTTGGAAAAAGAAACAACAACAAAAGCAAGATGGTGTCTGTCTCGTGTTAGCCAGCTACTCTGGGCATGGGGTCTGCCCTGGAATGTAGTTGATAAACCCAATGTCACACTATTGGATTAAACTGATTTTTTTCTTTACCAAGAGACACCAATTGCAAATAGCTTTTTGGTTAGGGGTAAGACTTTGTGTCTAATTCAGATTAAATATTCATATCTAAATCCTGAAAACAAATATCTGTATGTAAGATAAATCATATATATGATAAAGCAGTGGGTCAAAGTCTTAGCTCATTCATCCTGACTTCTTCCTTGATGTTAGTTCCAGCAGCCATGACTCACAACAGGCTCCATAAATAGAATCTGAAGAATCTAGATGCATCCTGCCCCCCATATCACCATGTACTACTGTGGTGTACTTCCCTTGTAGTTTTTAATTAACACTATGCCGTTAGGGGTGAAAACTATGACAAAGGAGTGCAGAGCATAATATAAAGTAAGAGTTAGCAGGTGAAAAGAATGCATGTTTTATAATTTCATTTATGTGGATTGTCCTGAAAAAGGATGCACTACTGACAAGAAGTAGCTTAGTCGCTTCCAAGGGCTTGGTGTGAGAATAAGGAGCTGCTAAAAATGAGCACAAATTTTAGGAGAACTATAACTATATGTAAAGGTTAGATTAACTGATGGTTACAGTTTACTA
Organism: Rhombomys opimus; assembly: GCA_010120015.1. Taxonomy (NCBI): domain Eukaryota; kingdom Metazoa; phylum Chordata; class Mammalia; order Rodentia; family Muridae; genus Rhombomys; species Rhombomys opimus. The sequence goes on from REGO01000207.1 coordinate 2,832,215, forward strand.
TGTTTACTAAAATTATTTAACACTGACTTTAAAAGTGAGCGGTGTTTTTACTGTTTTCTATCTGTTGCAAAGAGAAGTTTCCTTGATGAGGAATAAAGACTACACTTTCGTGTTGGAATAAGAAATAATATTTGGGGAGGGACAAGATGGAGGTGCCAGGAGAACACTGCCTCTGAAGAGCAGGACAACATTTTCCATACTGCGACCAAGCAACTAAACTCTGGGCCCTGAAACAACAGCGATTGTGTTTCCCAGGTGAGAGGAAACCCCCACAGCGTGGGAATCAGTCCGGTCCACTCTCAGATCACCCAGCCAGAACCTGGAAGAAATCCCGGGGCACACAAGCATTAGGTCACCAGACCAGAGCCACACGTCTGCGTGTCCTGATTACTTTCCTAGGCTGAATAGTGGACACAAAAACACTAGAGACTGCGAGTCACCTTCGTGAAAAAAAAACCCACAGGGAAGGAAGGCAGTGGGACTGGCCACCGGTCACCTAGTCTTTACCTAAAAAAGGTTTTGCAGATCGGCAGGTAAAAGCTACCATCACGGAACTGGGCTCAAGCCGCAAGCACAGAGAGTTGTTGCATGCCCAGGTCTTCAGCAAAAACAGAGCTGTGCGCCCCAGGGCAACAGAGACTGGGAATCCCTGTCAGGAGTATACCACACTGGGAAAGAAGGAAACTGGGACCCAAATTAGGTCATCCAGTATATCCCTGTGAAAGGTCCCTCAGAGCAACAGGCATGTACGCTGCCAGCCCAGAGACATCCTCTGTACCAACTATTCCTCACAGACAGAACTGTGTGCCTCAGGGCACCAGAAATTTGAAGTCCCTGTTGGGAGAAATCCTCACAGGGAATGAAGCAAAGGGGACAGACTTAGGCCACCCAGTATATCCCTGGAAAAGGTCCTACAGACTGGCCCAACCCAGTAACCTGCTGTACACCAGATAGCCTGCTGTTACAAGGAGAGTGGTACTCAACTGCCACTGATTACTGCTTGGGTACCTGGGACAGAGCCCCAACATCAGACCTAAAAAAGCCTGGGATCCCTGAAATAAACCCCCAGATATTGCTCCAAAGGGCAACCAGTTATCCCTAACAAAACTGACCAAACCACAGGACACCCAGGTTACAGCAGCAGCTCACTAAATTTATAGCAAGAAACCCAGAAGCAGGGCAGGTGTCTCCAGGACTTCTCCAGGTGAGAGGAGAGCCCTCTCAACTAACAAGGACCATAGTTACCACCCAGGTCTCTATGTCTAAGGTGAGCTGTGGCGACTCCAGTAAAACACTGGCCATACAGTGACCATACACAAAAAGCTGAGGAGGTTTCCTTCAGGAAAAACCATCTTCTTGCCAAGGGGATTCTCTCCACCACAGGATTCCAGGGACCACCAGAAACTAACTCCAAACACCTATGATAGCCCAATGGGTAGAGGCCAGTGTAAAAGCTCAACCAACAAAAGACAGAGTAATATGGCATCTCCAGAACCCAGTTATCCAGGGACAAGTCGCCCTGGATACCCCAGCATAATTGAAATTCAAGAAGATGACCTAATATCTATGCTCATGAAGAGGATAACAAAGGAAACAAATAAAATGCATGAAGACATAGAAGAAGATAAACTCAAACAGATTATGGCCATCTGTAAAGAAATAGAGGAAGATAAAAACAAACAGATTATGTCCATCCGTAAAGAAGTACAGGAAGTTGCAGCCAAACAGTTTGTGGCCTTTAGAGAGGAAATACTTAAATCACTGAAAGAAATAAAAGAAACAGGATTGTTCAAACAAACAGCTGAAGGAATTGAAGGAAAATACAGTCAGACAGGTGAAGGAAATCATCAAAATGGCTCAAGATCTGAAGATAGAATTGCAAAAATTAAAGAAAACACAAATGGAGGAAATTGTGGAGAAAAAGAACTTAGAGAAGAAAACAGGAACTACAGAAGTTAGCATAACCAATAGACTACAAGAGATGTAGGAAAGAATCTCAGGTGTGAAAGATACAATGGAAGAAATCAATGTATCTGTCAAAGAAAATGTGAAATCTAAAAAATTCCTGACACAGATCGTCAAAGAAATTCAATACAACGTAAAGAGACAAAACCTAAGAATAATAGGAATAGAGGAAAAAGAAGATTCCCTCTTCCAAGGCCAAGAAAAATATTTTTAACAAAATCATTGAAGAAAATTTCCCCAACTTAAAGGAGAGGCCAACAATAATACAAGAGGCCTACAGAACACCCAATAAATTAGACCAGAAAAGAAAATCCTCCCTCCACATAATAATCAAAACAGTAAGTATACAGAACAAAGAAAAAATACTAAAAGGTGCAAGGGGAAAAGGCCAAGTAGCATAAAATGGCAAACTCATTAGAATCACACCAGACTTTACAACTGAGACTATGAAAGCCAGAAGGGCCTTGATGGATATCATGCAGATCATAAGAGAACACAGATATCAGCCCAGGCGACTATACCCAGCAAAACTCTCAGTCCTCATAGACGGAGAAAACAAGATATTCAATGACAAAAACAAATTTCAACAATACCTACACACAAATCCAGTGTTGCGAAATACACTAGAAGGGAAAATACAACCCAAGAAAACTAGCTACTTTCAAGAAAACATAGGAAATAATTAACCTCACTACAGTAAAACAATAAGCAACCAAGCACACAACCTTATGACCACAGCCAACATCAAAATCAAAGGATCTAACAGCCACTGGTCATTAATCTCTCTCAACAACAATGGACTCAATTCTCCAATAAAAAGACACAGACTAACAGAATGGATGCATAAACAAGGCCCAGCAATCTGTTGCAAACAAGAAACACACCTAAGTCACAAAGATAGACATTACCTGAGGGTAAAGGGTTGGAAGACAGCTTTCCAAGCAAATGGACATAAGAAGTAAGCAGGAGTAGCCATTCTAATATCTGATAAAATAGACTTTCAACCAAAATTAATAAAAAGAAATGGGGAAGGACACTTCATAGTCACCAGGGAAAAATTCCACCAGGAAGACATCACAATCCTGAACATCTATGCCCCAAATACAAAGGCACCCACATTTGTAAAAGAAACATTGATAAAACTTAAACCACACATAGATCCCCACATATTAATAGTGGGAGACTTCAATACTCTCAACAAAGGACAGGTCAACAAAACAGAAATTAAACAAAGAAACAATGTCTCTAACAGAGGTCATGAATCAAATGGACCTAACAGACATTTACAGAACCTTACACCCAAACACAAAAGAATTTGCCTTCTCAGCACCTCATGGAACCTTCTCCAAAACAGACCATATAGTTGGTGACAAAGCGAGCCTCAACAGATACAAGAAGATTGAAATAAACCCTTGTATCCTATCTGATCACCATGGAATAAAGCTGGACCTCAACAACAGAAATAGAAAAAAGCCTATACACACATGGAAACTGAACAACTTGCTACTAAATGACATCTGGGTCAGGGAAGAAATAAAGAAAGAAATTAAAGTCTTCCTAGAACTCAATGAAAATAAGGTACAACATACCCAAACTTGTGTGACACAATAAAATCAGTGCTAAGAGGAAAGTTCATAGAAATAAGTGTCTTCAAGAAGAAATTTGAGACATTTCTTTCAAGCAACTTAATGGTACACCTAAGAAACCTAGGGAAAAAAAAAAAAAGAAGCAGACACACCAAAAAGGAGAATATGGCTGAAAATAATCAAACTCAGGGCTGAAATCAATCAATTAGAAACAAATAAAACAATTCAAAGAATCAATGAAATCCAGAGCTGGTTCTTTGAGAAAATTAACAAGATAGACAAACCCTTAGCCAAGCTAACTAAAAGGCAGAGAGACACCATCCAAATCAACAAAATCAGAAATGAAAAGGGAGACATAACTACAGACACTGAGGAAATCCAAACAATCATTGGATTGTTTTTTTTAATTGTTTTTTATTACTTCGAAAGTCTATATGCCACAAAATTTGAAAATCTAAATGAAATGGACAATTTTCTTGATCGATTCTACTTCCAAATCTGAATCAAGACCAGGTAAATCAAATAGTAAATTAAATAGTCCTATATCCCCCAAGGAAATAGAAGCAGTCATCGAAAGTCTCCCATCCAAAAAAAAAAGCTAAGGACCAGAATTTTACCAGACCTTCAAAGAAGAGCTAACTCCAGTTCTCTTCAAACTATTCCACAAAATAGAAACAGAAGGAACACTACCAAACTCATTCTATGAAGCCACAATTACCTTGGTACCTAAACCTCACAAAGACCCAGCAAAGAAAGAGAATTTCAGGCCAATCTCCCTTATTCACATTGATGCAAAAAAGCTTCAATAAAATAGTTACAAACCAAATACAAGAACACATCAAAGATATCATCCACTATGACCAAGTAGGCATCATCCAAGATATACACGGGTGGTTCAATATAAGGAAATCCATCAATGTGATCCACCATATTAACAAATTGAAAGAAAAAAAAACACATGATAATCTTACTAGATGCTGAAAAAGCATTAGACAAAATCCAACATCCATTCATATTTAAAGCATTGGAGAGATCAGGGATACAAGGCACATATCTAAACATAGTAAAGGCACTATACAGCAAGCCTATAGCCAACATCAAACTAAACAGAGAGAAGCATAAAACAATCCCATTGAAATCAGGGACAAGACAAGGCTGCCCACTCTCTCCATATCTCTTCAACATAGTTCTGGAAGTCCTTGCTAGAGCAATAAGACAGTTGAAGGAGATCAAGGCGATATAAATTGGAGAGGAAGAAGTCAAATTATCACTATTTTCTGATGATATGATAGTATACCTGAGTGAGCCCAAAAACTCTACCAGGGAATTCCTACAGCTGACAAACACCTTCAGCGAAGTAGCCAGATACAAAATTAACTAAAAAAAAAAAAATCAGTAGCCCTCCTGTATACAAAAGACAAAAGGGCTGAGAAAGAAAATAGGGAAACAACAACCTTCACAATAGCCACAAATGACATAAAATACCTTTGTTTAACCCTAACCAAGCAAGTCAAAGACTTGTATGAAAAAAAATTTCGAGTCTCTGAAGAAAGAATTAGAAGAAGATATCAGAAGATGGAAAGAAATCCCATGCTCATGGCTTGGCAGGATTAACATAGTAAAAATGGCCATCTTACCAAAAGCAATCTACAGATTTAATGCAATTCCCATCAAATTACCAACACAATTCTTTACAGACCTGGAAAGAAAAATTCTCAACTTCATATGGAATAACAAGAAACCCAGAATTGCTAAAACAATCCTCTACAATAAAAGATCTTCTGGAGGTATCTCCATCCCTGATCTTAAGCTGTACTATAGAGCAACAGTTATAAAAACTGCATGGTACTGGCATAGAAACAGAATGGTGGATCAGTGGAACCGAACAGAAGACCCAGAAATAAACCCACACACTTATGGGCACCTGATCTTTGACAAAGAATAAGAAACCATACAATGGAAAAAAAGATAGCATCTTCATTAAGTGGTGCTGGTCTAACTGGATGTGTAAATGTAGAAAAATGCAAATAGATCCATTATTATCACCCTGCACAAAACTAAAGTCCAAGTTGATCAAAGACCTCATCATAAAACCAGACACATTAAATCGGTTAGAAGGAAAAGTGGTGAAAACCCTAGATCTCATTGGTACAGGAAACAACTTCCTGAAGAGAACATCAACAGCACAGGCTCTAAGAGCAACAATCAATAAAGGGGACATCATGAAACTGAAAAGCTTCTGTAAGCAAAGGACACTGTCATCAAAACAAAATGACTGCCTACAGATTGGGAAAGAATCTTCACCAACCCTTTATCTGACAGAGGGTTAATATCCAATATATATAAAGAACTAAAGAAACTGAAAAGTAGCAAATCAAGTAATCCAATTAAAAAATGCGGAACAGAATTAAACAGACAATTCTTTGTAGAGGAATATCGAATGGCAGAGAAACACTTAAAGAAATGTTCAACATCATTAGCCATTAGGGAAATGCAAATCAAAAAGACAATGAGATTTCACCTTACACCCATCGGAATGGCCAAGATGAAAAACTCAAGTGACAACACATGCTGGAGAGGCTGTGGAGAAAGGGGAACCCTCCTCACTGCTGGTGGAAATGTAAACTTGTACAACCACTCTGGAAATCCATCTGGTGCTTCTCAGACAACTAGGACTAGTGCTTCCTAAAGATCCAGCCATACCACTCCTAAGCATATATCCAAATGAGGCTCAAGTACACAAAAAGGACATTTGCTCAACCATATTTGTAGCAGGTTTTATTTGTAATAACCAGAAGCTGGAAACAGCCCAGATGCCCCTCAACTGAAGAATGGATGCAGAAATTATGGTACATCTACACAATGGAGTATTAATCTGCAATGAAAAATAAGGAAATCATGAAATTTGCAGGTAAATGGTGGGACCTGGGAAGGATCATCCTGAGTGAGCTTTCCCAGAAGCAAAAAGACACACACGGTATATACTCACTCATTTAGACATGTAATATGGGATAAACCTACTAAAATCTGTACACCTAAAGAAACTAATCAAGAGAGAGGACCCTGACTAAAATGCTCAATCCCCATTCCAAAAGGCAAAGAGGATGGACATCAGAAGAAGAAAACAGGAAACAACCTATAAAGCTTCCACAGAGGGCCACTGAAAGGCTCTGCCCTGCAGACTATAAAAGCAGACGCTGAGACTTATGGCCAACTGTTGGGCAGAGTGCATAGAATCTTATGTAAGAAGTGGGAAATAGTAAGATCTGGGGAGGACAGGCAGTCCACAAGGAGAACAACATAACCAGAAAATTTGAACACAGGGGTCTTCCCAGAGACTCATACTCTGACCAAGTACCAGGCATGGAGGTAAACCTAGAACCCCTGTGCAGATGTAGCCCATGGCAGTTTAGTGTCCACGTGGGTTCGATATTAATGGGAAGAGGTACTGCCTCTGACATAATCTGATTGGCCTGCGCTTTGATCACCTCCCCCTGAGGGGGGAGCAGCCTTACCAGGCCACAGAAGATGACAATGCAGCCATTCCTGATAAGATCTTCTAGACTAAGATCAGAAGGAAGGAAAGGAGGACCTCCCCTATCAGTGGACTTGGGGAGGAGCATGCGTGAGTAAGGGGAGGGAGGCTGGAACCGGGAGGGGGAGGGGGAGGGGCTTATGTGGGGATACAAAGTGAATAAAGTATAATTAATAAAAAAAAACTTTGTTGAAAATGCTGTAAAAAAAGAAATAATAATTTAAGATTGTTGTTAAATATGATGTTGGTTTTATACTTAGTGGTTGGAGGAGAACCTATATCATTAGCACTGAGTAGATAGCTAGTTTTCAATTATTACATTTAACTTCCTTCTTGTTCATTGAGTCTTAAATCCAATTAGAGAGATGTTGACTTATCACTAAGGTCTGTGTGGCACTATTGCATGCTTAGGATTATCATACCATGTTAGTCATTGATGTAGTTCATAGATACCATACCTGGTTAGGGCAATTGTTTGCCTCCCTGTTTTGGAAACTTGCACAAATGTGAACTGAACACAAAAGAAAACACCAACAGACATGCAAAAGTAGGTGTGGGTAAAACTATGAGGCCACAGCCCTACACAAAGAAGTGTAGGTAACTGAAGAAAGCTGGAAGCAAGTGAGGAGATCTTTCCCAAAGAGGAGCACAATTGGTTGTCCAGGGCCAAATGGTCAGCCCTGAAAGCATGCATCCAAATAATATTATACAGACTTGTATAATGGATACGAATAATACAAAATGACTGGCACTTGATAAACCAAAATCTTGGTAATTACAAAACCCAGGAACTTGGTTGGGTGCCTTAGGAGTCCCAATCTGTCATTTAAAGCTGGAAGGATTCATGGAGAGCAGGATGCTACTCCATGTCCACATTAGGAGCTGGAATCAGCTTGATGTTAACATCAGTGAAAGGGAGCAGCCACAGCTTCAAGGAAGCATAGGGTAGATTGAATGGCAGTGAGATGATGGGCAGCACAGAAAAGCAAAGATACCTTCTTTCATCTCCTTTTGTCTGGGATGCCACTAGAAGGTTTAGAGATGGCATTCCCTTTTCAGATAGCCTGATTAAAAAAACAGAAGAAGAAAAGAAAGAAAGAAAGAAAGAAAGAAAGGAAAGAAAGAAAGAAAAGAAAGAAGAAAGGAAGGAAAGAAAGAAAGAAAGAAAGAAAGAAAGAAAGAAAGAAAGAAAGAAAGAAAGAAAGAAAGAAAGAAAAGAAGTGCACAATAGCTTAATCTTGGTTGTTCTCTGTTGCCAATTTGACTGGATTTAGAACCAATGTTTTATCTTATGGCTCAGTATTTACCCTTCTCTTTCAAGGATTCAAATGTCTGTTTCACCATTATTTAGTCAAGAACTCTAGAAATCATTTTGACTTCTTTCTTTTCATTTACAAATATAATATTCCATACCTCCTGAAGTAAGGACCATCCTTACTGCTGTCCATTAATCTCCCACTATGTTTCCAGAAAGCCACTGTCTCTTTCACTAGCTGTAATCTTGATCCTCCAACCAAGCTCTGTGAATTCAAACTTGCCAGTCAACAAATTATTGGACTTCATTGTTCCAAGCACCTACCACCCTTCTCTATTAAATTAAATGCCAACCATGCCACTATGGTACGGTTTTCAGACAAATGTCACAACAAGTTGAATAAGGTTTCAAGTAGACAACAAAAAGTTCAAGTATATATGACTTCTGAATGCAGATGATACTTCATGCTTATGATTACATATTAGAAAAAGAAGACAGGAGGTATTGATTTGAGTTACAATGAGGAGTTGTGTACCTGGTAGGGGTTCAAGAAAAGTAGGGGAAATCAAAATGATGTAATCATAATTTCGGACATCAAAAAAAAAACACTTGAATTTACTTGTATTGGAAATGTTTACTGACTATTAAATTTAAAATTCATTTAAGCATTCTCCATATTTATTTGTTAAATTTGTCCCCTTACATCATGGCCAAAAAGGTGCCCCCTTGCCCTTCATTGTCTCGTTGTTCATGGGTCTCTTAAGCAGGAAAGTAAATGTTTTATATAAGACCTTTTCAAGTATTCCTTCTTCCACTCGGAAAATGTGTTTCCTCCAAGTATTGGCCTAGTTTGTGTCCCATTTCACTTATTTATATTCTGGCCACATATCCAATACTTATGAAAGCATTTTCTGATCAACTGTTTGAAATAAGTTCAAAAGTCCAGTCTCAGTATTCTCATAAGTTTTTGCTTATACTTTTAAAACATATTGCAAATGGGCATAGGATATAGTAAATTTGCTTTTTCTATGTCTGTTCATAAAATAAAAGCAAGACATTTGCTTCTTATACTCTTTACTAGGAAAGGAAACTAGAATAGTACTTGGTAGATTGTACATGATGAATAATTTCAATCATTCAACCATTCATCTGTTACCATCAATCTACTTGTTTATTTACCCATCTGATATATTTCTCCTTTTCTTGGTTCTAGGTTTCAAATCACATGTAATAGCATTGTGAGTCTCTTAGAGTAGTGTATTTTGGGAAAGGAAGTGGAAAAAGAAAAGTGGTGGTATCATGAAGCTAACAGAGACAAATTGTCAGACAGAAACAGATGTCTGTCTGTAGACTAATAATAGGACAATGAGTTGGGGAGGATCATGGTTGATGCATTCCTGATGCTTGCCTGAGTGACAAGCCCACCCACCAAACTAGAGTTCAGGGAAGAGGTCAAGTGAAGAAAGAGTATTTGGGACTCATCTGCCTAGGGGTGATAGTTAAAACTGACAATCCTGAGTTCCTGTCAGCAGCTGTTCCTACACAAACAGGAACTCTCCATTAACATTTAAACTGACTTGTCAAGTCCATAATTTTGTCCTCTTTCCTCTATCAATTACTCTCCCCTTTGGAATGTTGAGGACTTCCTTATCCACTAGCAATTTTATTAGACGTTATAATATAGTTCTTTCATATATTTCATTGCTTTAATGACTTTCGTTTACTCTTATGTCTTTCTTGCTATTTTTTCCTTTAATTTGTTATTTTCTAAATACAGTACTTTGTTCCAAATATTTCACAGAAATTCAGGTTTTTCAAGATCATAAATGACAAATCTATTTCTACTTCATTCATCCTTGGTTATCTAGGATTTTTCAGTAAACTTTGAGCCAATCAACTTCTGTCTTTTATTCATATTCTTCTTGCTTGATTTCTTTCATTACTGAATAGCTGGTGATTTTCTTGCTACTACCTCTTTTTTCTTGATTATTTACTAGACAGCTAAGATTTTTTTATGTTTTTGCCCTCAGATTTGAGTAGTTTTCTAAATTCTTATTTGTTTTGTTTTTATCGGTCTCTTGAATTTGATGCTTTAAATTCATAACTAGACTATTTTTATACTGCTACATCTTGTAATGAGACACTATTTGCTTGTTATATATATATTTGTTTGATTATACTGAAATTATGTAAATTTCAACCTGTTTAAACTGTCTTACTTGACTTCCCAAATAGATTTTTATATCTGTTATTATAAGGAGATTTAACTAGTTCTTCTTTCAAAATGATATTTTAAATATTTGATAATTAGAGCTAGAGAGATGGTTCAGTGGTTAAAAACACTACTTGTTCTTCCAGAGGACCCAAGTCAAATTAGCAGTATCCACACTGGGAGGCTCATAAGTCTTGCAACTCTAGTTGCAAAGGATCCAGGTACTCTCCTCTGACTTCTAGAAGCATCTTCACTTACATGAAGTTTACTCATATGCACACATATACATAAATAAACAATAACAACAAATTTTAACATAAATATTTAATAACTAAATGTTTTTGATGCAAATGACTTTCTTACTCATTTCTATAGATTAAAAAGGAAGTATAAATATTCCATGATATTTCCTGTTTTATTGATCAACCTATTCCTACTATGTTGGTGTTATCAGTGATAACTGAGGAACATAACAGTAACACTTACAGGCCTATATATATTTACATCCACAATTAAATTCTTTTCTTCATATTAGAAAGACTGTCAGTTTATTATACCCTTTGTCTTCTTCTCATTCTATCTAAACTAAGATAGATTGGTTAGGTGTGCTGACCTATAGGGAGAACTATGACTGTGATTTTTGGTCAAAACTAACCTCCCTCATTTCTTTTAATCCCCTGGGTCTGAGTCTAATATCCTGTTCAATAGTTATCAATATTTTCATACCCTTGAATTTTACCAAATTTGGCCTTTTCATTATGAGAAAAAACACTCAGAACTTGAGCTTGCTTGACAGTTTTTTTTGGGTCTGACTAAATTTATGCATGCTAAGAGAATTTATTTATTTATATTATGAAAAGAGTGATAGACAATGGAAAGCATAAATGTGGACACAAAACAAATTAGTAAATATATTTTATCATTATTTGAGAAAACTAAAAAGTACAAATAGATGTCATAAATCTTGGGAATTTGAAGGATGATGAAAAAGTCTCTCTTTAAAAACAAAAAAAACCCAACCAAACAACTAAAAGAACATGCTTCATGAGCAGCCTATAATAGAGGCTTACTCAGAGCTCCAGTTGGGTGGTTACATGATTGGAAGCTGGTGGTAGAGGTTCCAAAAGCATTCGAGCAGAAGGGGAACCCTTCCTCCCACAGAATAAATGATGAATCTCAGGTGCTGTGGTAGAAATAGATGGATGTGGTGAAATAAATAATGCTGTCTTCCTTTATTTTGTGTGAAACAGAGAATTATAAACCTTGGGCACTGGGAGGAGTTTTGAGGATGAATAAGTTTGATTCACTAGGGCTAGGGATACCAAGGATATTTAATCTACATGTAACAAAACAGCCCTATAATAAGAATAAAAAGCAGTATTTATTCATCCTATAGGTGGGGGAGACTCTCCAGGTACAGTTAAAGATCATTAGTTGAAAACAAATACATCTTATTAGCATAGGGTGGTTATCTCCAGAAATCCCCAGGTGTTTGTTGAACAGATTTCATATCAGGAAAGGTCTGGCCTGTTATCTTTCCTGAGAGTGATATGATGGTCTTAGGGGATCTGTGGATTTCCAGGTAAGGTGAAGAGGAAACATGCTGAGAAAGGGAGTCTGTCATAATAAACAGAGAACAGAAGCTATCCAGAAAGGCTAAACTTTGATCTTAACAGTAGGGTTCAACACTAAACATAACATAGAACATTAGAAGGAAAAGAAAAGAAAATTTAGGAAATATAGTAACCAGGGACATTTATAAATTAACAGATAAGGAATATGTGACATTATGAGTGTAGGGGTGAGACTGCTAACACAACATATATTCACTGTAATGTAAGAGAAAACAACAAATAAATGAAAACCTGATGAAAAAATAGTTTTAAACTCTGCTGGTTGTGATGGTTCAATGAGAATATCCTCCACAGGCTTGTATATTTTAATAGTAGTTCCAAGTTGGTAGAACTGTTTGGGAAGAATTAGAAAGTATGGTGTTTTTAGAGAAGGCATATCACTGGGAGCAAGCTTTGAGGTTTTGAAAGCCTAACATATTTCCAATTAGTTTTATCTGCTTCCTATTGTGGACAAAGATATTTGCTATTGGCTGCTCCTCCATGCACCTAGCCTTGTTCCCAAACTCCTCCATCATAGATGCTAGCCCTCTGAAACTTAAAACTTACTTTCTTTATAAGCAGCCTTGCTCATGATGTTTTTCAAACAATAGAAGCCTTAATGAAAACAGGAGTTAGTACCAGGGATCTGTCAATTGCTGTGACGGATCTGACAATGCTATTATTCAGAGAAATGTCAAAGACTTTATAAATTTGGTCTAGGAAAATGGTTGAATTATATAAGTGGGGCTTATCAGGTTATCCTAATAGGTACCTGGAACAGAGAAGTACTGAGAGCAATGTAGATCATGAAGAGTCATCTCAAGAGGCTTCAGAGGGGAACAATGTTAGTAATGAGCAATGGGCCCTGTTGGTAATATTTGGGGAAATTATGTCATTTCTTTCCTCCCTTGTCATAAAAATTAGTAGATTAATTTTCTTAGCAGAGGTGATGTTTAAGACAGCATAATATTGACTTTGTTGCATAGTTATCAGTAATATCTTCCACAGGCCTACGATAAAAAAGAGCAATCAGGTAAAAAAACACAAACACATAAAATATACAAGATGTACATTTTAAAATACAACAAACAAACAAACAAACAAACAAAAATGGGACTTCTTTATTGGATGTTAGCATGAGTCTAAAGAAAACTGCTACATAAAAAGACTGACTCAAAATGGAGTGAAGGGAGAAGTGCCCTCAGGGGAAGATCTCCCACCCAGATCAGTTCAAACTTGTAAAAATAAAAAGCCTAACTATACAAAGCAGCAAAATCAGAAATGAAAAGGGGGGCATAACTACAGACACTGAAGAAATCCAAACAATCATTAGGTTGTACTACAAAAGCTTATACGCGACAATGTTCAAAAATCTAAGATATGGACAATTTTCTTGACAGATTCCACCTGCCAAAATTAAGTCAAGATCAGGTAGAAAGATTGAATAGCCCTATACCCCCCAATTGAAGCAGTCATCAACAGTCTCCTTTCCAAAGAAAACCCTGGGCCAGATGGTTTCAGCTCAGAATTCTAACAGACCTTCAAAGAACTAACTCCAATTCTCTTCAAACTATTCCACGAAATACAAACAGAAGGAACATTACCAAACTCATTTTATGAAGCTACAGTCACCTTGATACCTAAACCACACAAAGACCCCCCAAAAAGGAGGACTTCAGACCTATCCCTCTTATGAACATTGATGCAAAAATACTCAATAAAATACTTGCAAACCAAATGAATGAACACATAAAATATATTATCCACCATGACCAAGTAGGCTTCATCCCAGGCATGCAAAGGTGGTTCAATATACGCCCTTTTTTTTTGTGTAGACCATACACTTCCTGTTTGTTCTGGAGAGTACACAACAAAGCCCAGGCTCTTTCCAAATGCAGAATGACATTAAAGGAGGCCTCGTACTCAGCAATAGATGCAAATATAACACAAAACTCAGTAGTAATGGTAGAGATATTTTGTACTATAATGCTCTATTTGAGCTTTTATTTTTTTTATTTTTTAAACTTGTCTTTCTTATCTACATTGGTTTCCAATTTTGGGTATTTGTGAGTTTGGTGTGTGAATGTGAGTGAGTGTGTGTGTGTGTGCGTGTTTATCTCCGCATGTATATGTGTTCCTTGTACTTTTTTCTCTGCTTGCTTTGTTTTATTATATTATTTGTTTGTTTGTCTTTATTTGTCTTTTTTTCTTTTAGGGAAAGAGAAAGAAGACATAGAGTTAAATAGGTTTGGGAGTTACAAGAATCTGGCAGAAGCTGAGGAAGGGAAAACTGAAAAGAATATACCATATTTTAAAAGTTGCATTCAATATAAAACAGGAAAAAATGACTAAGAATTATCTAAGCAGTTCTTCATTTTTAGCAAATTAGAGGAATGTAAATTAAAGCAACCTTAACATTTCATCTGACCTCTTTCAGAATGGCATTGTTCAGCAAAGCCATTATGAACAAATGGTGATAAGGTGGTGGAGTAGGGAATCCTGATTTACTATTGGTGAGAATACAATTGATGCAGTCACTCTCAAAGTCAGTATGGTGAATCCTTAAAGAACTGAAGGCAAATCTATGATAAGATCCATTTATACAGTTTCTATATATGCGTCCCAAGGACTCTACATCCTACTCCACAGATAATCATTTGCTCAGCACTGTTCATTGCTGCTATGTTTACAATGTCCAGGAGAAACAAACACTGTAAACTTTCTACAAACAAATGAATGTTAAAGACTATGTGGTACATATACACAGTAAAACACCATTAAGTTGTAAAGAAAAATAAAACCATCAAATTCATACGTAAATAGATTAACCTGGAAAATGCAAATATTAAAAAGTTATAACAGGGCTGGAGAGATGCCTCAATGGTTAAGAGCTCTGACTCCTCTTTCAGAGGACCCAGATTCAAATTCCAGTACCCACATGGTTGCTCACAACTATCTGTTACTCCAAAATCTGACACCTTCACACAGACATACTTTGAGGCAAAACACCAATGCACATAAAATAAAAAGAAATATATTTAAAAATTACAAACACCATGCATTCAAATCTGTGAAGTCCTTATGGCTTTTTTTAAATAGAATTTTACACAGGTTCCAATATATTTTTAAACGTTTCTTTAACGTTAGTATGACATTTGATTTTGTAACCTTCTATCAGCAAAATAAATATTTTAGCTAAGGAATCTGAGTTATAAAGTTGTGTTCAGTGTAAAAGAAAGCTTTAGTTTCATAAACAGAGTAATGATAGTTCTCAGTTTGAAAGCAAAAGCTTCTGGACTGTGTGTGTAAAGATGCATTCTCAGATTTTGTTTTGTCTTATTAATAAGGCAGGGTTTCCCATCCAATAGCATATGGTTTCAATATTTGAGCATTCTCAGCCATTCCTCCCATATGTTTGTTGTAATCAGCTAACCACACATGGCCAAATCCTGCCGTTAGATGAATATACTGAATTCTTACTGAGGTCAAAGACAGCAAACACATTTCATACGGTAACCCATCTTCCAAAACCATACTTAAGAGTCACCATTTGTATAACAATGGACATCACAAATGTATAGATATTAAAGTATTGTAAAAGCACTTTTATTTGCACAAGATTCTTTGATCTGAAAATGTTCAAGATTAGTTGTTTGACAATGGTGTTGCAAAATCTTGGAAAGGTATGAGAATGTGTATCTGAGTAGGGAAAAGAAGAGCTTCAAGGAGCATTTGTAATAGGGTATTTTAAGGCCACAGGAGACAGTATTACTTATTTCATGAATTCTACAATTCTATTCACACTTCTAGGGGTTAGTGTACAGGCAATTCAGCTGGCCTTCCTTCACGGTCCTAGAAATTGCTTACATAATCCCCTGTCACAGCCACCAGGTGCACCAGCTGTGTGTGTGTGTGTGTGTGTGTGTGTGTGTGTGTGTGTGTGTGTGTGATATAAGGACTCCTACCTCTCCAGATCTCTCTCTTATTCTCTGTGTTCCAGTTTTCCTCTGTTCCCATGTTCCTCCCTCTCTCTCCCTTTCTCCCTCTTTGTCCTAGTGTTGCCCTCTGTGTGTTCCTGCTGTTTCTATCTTTCTCTCCCTTTCTCTCTTTCTCTTCCTCTCTGCCCACCCTATCTCTCTTTGCCTTTGTGGCCAATCAGTGTATCTACCCTTTCCCAGGCCCTCTCTCCTCCATTTCTCCAATATCCAATAAACTTCCTTATACCAAATCTGTTGCAATGGCATGTGATCCCTCAGGAAAGTTCACCTTGCCTTGGGCCCGCCATGGTGCCACCCACTGCCACATCTTCATAGAGAAAAACACTAGGCACTATGAATATATAACTTGCTCTCTTTCCATTTCCATTCTAGATATAAAACTTGACTATAAGTGGTATTGTAAGAAATCAAGGTAGAGCCGATATGGTGGCTCACATTTTTAATCTCAGTCCCTGAGAGGCAGAGGTGGTGACTCCTGTGAGTTTATGGCCAGTCTGATCTACATCATGAGTTATAGGGAAGCCAGGACTATGTTGAGAGACTCAATCTCAAGAAAGTTAAGAAAAAAGAATAAAATAAATTATGGAATACAGGTACATAAAATTCAGAGTACAAGGCAAAAGAAAACACAAATTGATATATTTTTGCTCGAAGTTAGAGAACGTCTTCTCTTTGAGAAAAAAAAAACTTGGCTGGAAACAAACCATAAAGACTTAAAGGAGCCAGGTATAAGAAATTGAAGTAAAAGTAAGAATAATATATGATTCCAGGACATAGCCTTAAACCTTGAAAAAGACTGTTGGCAGTTGGTGGTACCAGAAGTAAAGGCAAGAGACCAAATCATCCAGATTACATAATTAGGTCAGTCAAGCATGCCAATATTTTCTGTCAGCCTAACTACACTGAAGTGTTTTAGGCTAAGCCTGACATAAACTGGTTTATTAGCACATCTGTATGTAAATGTTCTACCAGCCATTTGTCTTTCTAAACAAATGGCTACTACAAAAGTATCAGATACTAATCTGTTAGCTATAGACCCTTGTACAGGTTTATAGTTTATAGTCAAAGTAATTTTAAGGACATATTCAAAATCTATAATATAATTATTGTCTTCTTTAGGTAAAGGTTCCCATCGCAAAATAATATAATTAAAAAGGAATTATGCTGTGACCTATAAATAAAACCTAAGAAATGAAATGCACATTAATATAGATTTACCATGATTCTTAGAAACTTTTAAAACAATAATATGGTAATAGTATTATTTTGGTAGGTAAAGATTTTAGAAATAGAGAAAAGAGTATAATTTTAAAACAAAGTGATTTTCCAAAATTGAGTTGGCAGTTACAAGTACATCAAATCTTCCTGCAATTTTAATTGGTTCTATTATTTTTATTTTGAATGTGAATCTTTTACTTTCATTTATCAAAGTTTGGAGGAGGCCTTGTCATCAAGACAACAAAAGCATTTTTCTTAATTAAAGAACATTGCCCAGCACATAGTCTTCCCTCTTGACTCTCTATGTGATGATAAAAGTAAACTCATAGTAGGAAAGCCAGAAGTTTAGAAATGTCTAACAAATATTTCTTCTGAGATATTTTTCCAAATGCTTGATACACAAATTTAGTCTTACGTGTTCCTTGGCTTTTTCTCATAGTCACAGATGTTCAGTAATGTAGTCCACAAGAATACAGGAAGCTGTGACATAAAAGGTATGGGTTATTTGAATTTGTTGTTAAGATTTTGCTAGTACACAGACATTCTAAAGTAATTTTTAGCAATTTTACAATAATATTTAGCAAAATACTTTTTCTCATTTCTGTTGATTGATTTTGTCACTAAAATAGATGCTTTTGTTCTGTGGAACATAACTCTATCTCTCGCAGACTCAGATCTAGGATCGTCCCTCCTCATGTTTTCTGTGTTTCACAAGAAGATGTTCTTTTCTGAGTCACTGGAGTTATAGCCTCGTTAAATATTTTTATATTTTTATGTTTGAACTAAAATTCATGAAGCAAAGGAATTGTCTTAGAGTTTCTAGTACTGTGATAATGTACCATGAACAAAAATCATTTGAAATGAAAGTTTTTTTTTCATCTTATGGATGAATATCCAGTCACCCTTCACTGCTGATAGAAGTCAGGGCAGGAATTCAAGATAGGAACCTAGAAGCAGGAACAAACAGAAGTCATGAAGGAACATTGCTTGCTGTGCGCACTTCATGGATTTCTTGGTTGGTTTTTTAAATAACCTTGGAGTACCTGCACAGGGATAGTTCCATTCATATTGATATGGGCCCTCCCACATCAGTCATCAATCAAGAGAGTGCTCTAAAGATATGTCAACAGGCAATATGATGAAGGTGTTTTTCTCAGTTGAGGTTTCTCTTCCAAGATTACTCCAGATTGGGTCAAGCTGACTCAAAGTCCAAGGACAGGAATCATCACTTATGCCATTCCTAGAGATACATTATCTATATTTGAAAGGGATTCTAATTCCTATTTTGATTACCCACTAAAAGTGAGTAATCTACTTTCTGCCTCTATGCATTTTCTAGAAATGGAATCTTACAGTACATAGTCTTCTGTGATTGTCTTTTATCTCACGGTGTATAATTTTAAAGATTTTTCTTCGTTGTAGCATTCCTATTGGCTTAATTGTATGACTTGACTACATTTTATTTCTTCAGTAAATTGTTAGTATAATATATATTACAATATAATATAATAATATCATGTATGATATAATCCAATGGTTGCATACATATATATTTTCACCTCTCTTCAACCTATATTTGCAGATGAAACTGCTGGTGTGCTTATAGCTTTGTGTTTAACTCTTTTGAGAAATTGTCAGATTGCTTCTCATACATTCATTAGTTTGTATTATTGCCTGCACTGTTTGTGTATCGAGCAGCTAGACTAACGTTTATCATTTCCCGTCTCCTTTTCATCCTTTGCTCCTGCCTTGTGTTTTTGTTTTTCTTCCTGTGTAAAGGAGATTGAGTTAATGGCCTAATGAATATAATGTAATTCGAATGGACTTTAACCCTGAATTAGACCTTCTTCAGAGTTTTAATTAATTTATTTATTTTAATACCAGGACCTCAGAGTCCAAGATGGCAACAACCATTGTGCAGCCTATGTGAGGGGAACAGGATCTAAAACTTGGAAACTGGTGAGTGGAGGGGCAGCTGAAGCCAGAACATCTAATTGAGGTTTCCTGGGAGAGAGGGGACAACCATTGACATGGGACAGTTTGGATCCAGGTCACCTGTAGATGTCTCCAGGGCCTGAGAGTGGCAAATATACAACCTCTCTGCAATTCCCCTTTCCCCAAGTATGAGCCTCCCTGCTCAGCAAGGTGGCAGTGGTTGCCCCAAGCACAAGCCACTGAATTGAGAAATCTCCTACACTTTCATTTGCCCTGCTGGCCCAAATCTGAGCATAGAGAACAGGGGGATATCTCTTTTTCTGATTATGCCTGCAAGCTAGAGAGTGTGCCTTCAAATGAGTGCATGCAGAGCCCAAGACCCAGAGTCCTTCTACACTAGCAGCCAGACATCAAATCCTTCCTACCCACACCCCCACTGTGAGCAAGATACGGATCCTTGGGACAGCATTCTCAATATTAAAGCTCTGTAGGTGTACCAGTGAAGTCCAGGGAAACAGTTCCTGGAGCAAAGATGGTGTAACACAGACAGATCTGAAAAAACTGGAGGACAGTATGACAGGCCTGTAGGCCATTGAGGTATTCAGGACACTTGTGCATGTCCATTGCACCCACAAACAGTGCAGTACCCACACATACTCCTGAGCTTAAACTCCACCTTTTAAGGCATCTATGTGCTCTAGTACCTCTCACTCAAGGCACAATGCCACACACATGCCCACACTTGTGCAAATGTGCATATGTGCCTGCAAACTTCTTCCCTTAGCAACAGCTGAAATACCAACATCCACTCTCAAACCAGAGGACCTCTCTCAATTTCCTGAAGAATATTCCAGAGACAGACAGACACCGTCTGAACTACAGACTTCAGGAACTAACAATGAAGGTTACAGACAAGATGATGGATAGAGATCAGTGTAAGAACACATCCAACAAAAATCAGGACATCATGGCTTCACCAGCAACCCCCAAAATCAACAGATATGCTACTTCAGCAGAAACACATGTAAGTAATATCAAATATATGCTTACCAGTTATTAAAGGCACAGAAAGAGGAAACGAACAAAGCTCTCAAAGAAATACAGCCAAACAAAAGAGACACAAGTAGTGGCATATAGAGAGGAAATGAACAAAAAAATAGAGAACATTATGGAAAGACAGGAATCCACATTCAAACAAACAAAGGAAATGGTGCAAGACATGAAAACAGAATTAGAATCAATTAAGAAAACACAAGCAGAGAAAACTATGGAGCTGGAGAACTTAGAGACAATATCAGGGACAACAACAGAATACAAGAGATGGAAGAGAGAAACTCAGATGCTGAGGATGCAATTGAAAAAAATGATATATCTCTCAAAGTAAAAGTAAAATCAGAAAAGTTCCAAAAACAAAGCATCTAAGAAATCAAGGATGCCATGACAAAGACAAAATCTAAGAATAATAGGAATAGATGAAAAAGAAGACTACAGGATAACAAGCCCTGAAAATATTTTCAAGAAAATCATAGAAAAATTTTTCCCAAGTTAAAGAAAGAGATGTCCAAAAATATACAAGAGACCTTCAAAACACCAAATAGACTAGAACAGAAAAGAAACTCCTAATGTTTAATAATAGCCAAAAAAAACTAAATCTACAGAACAAAGAAAAAATATTAAAAACAACAAGGGGAAAAGGCTAATAACATATGAAGGTAGACCTATCAGAATCAAAGCAGATGTCTCAACAGAAACTATGAAAGCCAGACGGGCCTGGGCAGATGTCATACAGAATCTAAGGGACCACAGATGCCAACTCAGACTACTGTACACAGCGAAGATGTCAATCAACATAGATGGAAAAAATAAAATGTTCCATGACAAAACTAAACTTGATATCTAAACAGCAACCCAGCCCTACAGAAGATACTAGAAGGAAAACTCCAATCTAACAAAATCAACTACACCCAAGAAAACGGAGACTATAGATAACTTCACAACAAAAAATTAAAAGAAAACAAGCATAGAAACACAGTAACACCACCAACTCCACAATAAAAGAATAGAAGGAATTAACATTCATTGGTCACTATTATCTGTCAACATCAACCGAATCACTCTCCAACAAAAAGACACAGACTAATGGAATGGGTGAGGAAACAGGATCCAACATTCTGCTGAATCCAAGAAACATTCATCTGCAACAAAGATAAACACTACCTCAGAGTAATGGGCTGGAAAAATGTTTTTCAAGCAAACGGACCCAGAAATCAAGCTGGAGTAGCTATCCTAATATCTAATAAAATAGATTTTCAACCAAAAATAATCAAAAAAGATGTTAAGAACACTTCATTCTCATCAAAGGTAAAATCCACATCACAATCCTGAACATCTATGCCCCAAATCTAAGAGCAACTGTATTTGTAAATGAAATATGTTTAAATCACACATTGATCCCAATACCTTAAGAGAGGGAGATTTCAACACTCTAGTCTCACCAAGGGACAGATCATCTAGACAGAAGCTAAATAGGGAAGTAATGACACAGAGGTCCTAAATCAAATGGACCTAATAGACGCCTACAGAACTTTTCTTTCAAACTCAAAAGAGTATACCTTCTTTTCAGCACTTCATGGAACCTTTTCAAAAATTGATTATATATTAGGGCACAAAACAGGCCTCAACAAATACAAGAAAATCAAAACAATATTAAAATGAAGGGACACAATGAAAGCAGTGCTAAGAGGAAAGTTCATAGCATTAAGTGCCTCCAGAAAGAAGTATGAGACAGCTCATAAAAGCAACTTAATGGCACACCTAAAGGAGCTAAGCAAGAAGTAGGACCCTGGGTAAGATGATCAATCCTCACTCAGAAAGGCAAATGAGAGAGTTCTAAATCCATGCTCTACTTTTTCATTAGTTGTTACATGCATGTGTGTGTGTGTGTGTGTGTGTGTGTGTGTGTACATATATTCCTACATATAAGCTTCTCAGTATGTTTGATGTTATTTGTATGTATGTCTTCAGGGCAGACCATTTGTTATTGGATGACCAATTGGTGTGCTTTTCCCTAGGAAAGACGATTTTTTCAACTATGCTGTTCCTACTTGCCTTTAGTTCTTTCTGTAAAGTTGAGGCCTTTGACCTTTCTCTGGGCCACTTTGGTATATATATTGCTATCCTTGTACAGACCATGCTTTGACTGTCATGTTGGTGAAATTTTATGAATGTAGCTTTTGATGTTTCTAAGAGACACAGTCTCACAGCAAACTTCCTGATCCTCTAACTTTTATAATCTTTCTTCTCCCTCTTTTGCAACATTCCCTGAGCCTTAGGTGTAGGAGTTATTTGTAGATACTCATTTAGGCTAAGCTTCACACTCTGTAAAAGAAACTTTTATTCAGCTGTTTCAGTTGTTGCTTGACAGGATTACTGCCTTCGTCTCCTAATGCAGGCCTACCCTTGGAAGTTTACAGCCTCCAAACAAGCAAAGGTGAGCCTAGAATGTTTTCAGCCTCTGAGATTAAGCTTCTGCTTAATTAAGCTCACCCTTTGCTGAGTTCTTTCTCTCTTTTTCATTGCCCCTTTCAGTAGCTTCCCTTTCTTCTCCCTTCAAGTGAGAGTTAGGCATAATCTATTCTGTGAAATCTTTTTTTGATTCATGTGAATGTGTGATGAGATAGAACATGCCATGTAACCTGGCTTGGTGGTGCACACCTGTAATCCCAGCACTTGGGGAGGCAGGCAGGTGAATCTCTGTGAGTTTGAGGCCAGTCTGGTTTACAGAGTGAGTCCAGGACAACAAAGGCTACTAAAAGAATCCCTGTCTTGAGAAAAAAAAAAGAAAGGAAGGAAGGAAGGAAGGAAGGAAGGAAGGAAGGAAGGAAGGAAGGAAGAAAGTACATGCCATATTTGTCTTTTGGGGTCTGAGTTGCCTCATTAAGGAAATTTGCAGGCAAATGGTGGGATATAGAAAAGATCATCCTGAGTGAGGTATCCCAGAAACAGAAAGTCACATGGTATATACTCACTTATAAGTGGATACTAGACCTATAAAATAGGATACTAATATCTGTACACCTAAAGAAACTAAACAAGAAGAGATTCTGGGGTAAGATGATCAATCTTCACTTAGAAAGACAACTGGGATCGACATTGGAAGTAGGAAAAAACAGGAAACAGGACAGGAGCCTATCATAGAGGGCCTCTGAAAGACTCTACCTAGCAGTGCATCGAAGTAGATGCTGAGACTCATAACCAAACCTTGGGCAGAGTGCAGAGAATCATATGAAAGAACGGGGAGTTAGTAAGACCTGGAGAGGGTGGGGGTGTCACAGGAACCAAGTATATCTGGTCACAGGGGTCATTTCTGAAACTGACTCTCCAACCAAGGACCATGCATGGATATAACCTAGAACCCCTGCTCAGACATAACCCATGGCAGCTCAGTCTCCAAGTGCGTTCCCTAGTAAGGGGAACAGGGACTATCTCTGACATGAACTCAGTGGCTAGATCTTTGGACCCCCCACCCACCCTGCATGAGGGAGGAGTAGCCTTGCTAGGCCACAAAGGAGGACATTGCAGTCAGTCCTGATGAGACCTGATAAGCTAGGGTCAAATGGAAGGGGAGGAGGACCTCCCCTACCAGAGGACTTAGAGAGGGGCAGGGAGGAGATGAGGGAGCAAGGGTAGGATTGAGAGAGAATTAGAAAGGGAGCTATGGCAGGGATACAAAGTAAATAACCTGTGATTAATATAAAGAATAAAAATTATAACAAAAATAAATAAAGTAATAAAAAATATGATGTTTCTAGTTCCATCCATGATCATGCCTTCTAATATAGCCTTTATTAGCTGGATACACACTGTTTATTTACCTTAATATGCTGAGTAAATATTGCATTTCTAGAATGTATATACCAGTTTATAAACACTTTTACATACTGCTCAACTCAGTTTGTTCCTGACTTTCATCAATTATTATACAATTTTTTGGTTAACTATGTGTGTGTGAGTGTGAGATACTACAGTTTGCCTCTAGTTTTAAAGTTATAATTGTTAAACAATGAGTTTTGAAATGTTCCAACCACTTCATTTTTTTTTCTTTTTTTTAAATATATTTTATTTTTAAACAATTTTATACATTCACTTGTATGCCAGCAGCAGCCCTCTCCCTCTCTCCCTCCTAATTCTCTTCTTTCTCCCTCATCTCCTCCCTTCCCTCATTCTGAGTGAGGTATCCCAAAAAGCAGAAAGACACACATGGTATATCCTCACTTATATAGACCTATAAGATAGGATAAACACACTAAAATATGTACACATAAGAAGATAAACAAGAAAGAGGTCCAGGAGTAATATGATCGATCCTCATCTAGAAAAACAAAGGAGATGGACATTGGAAATAGGAGAAAACAAGTAACTGGACAGTAGCCTGCAACAGAAGGCACCTGAAAGACTCCATCTAGCAGTGTATCAAAGCAGATGCTGAGACCCATAACCAAACCTTCGGCAGAGTGTAGGGAATCATATGAAGGAAGGAGGAATTAGTATATCCTAGAGGGGACAGGGAGCCCCACAAGGTCCAAATATATCTGAGCACAGGGGTCTTCTATGAGACTGTTTCTGCAACCAAGGACCATGCATGGATTTAACCTACAACCCCTGCTCAGACATAGCCGATGGTAGCTACGTATCTAAGTGGGTTCCCTTGTAAGGGGGACAAGAATTGTTTCTGACATGAACTCATGAGCTGCCCCTCCCCCTTGAGGGAGGAGCAGCCTTGCTAAGCCACAGATAAGGACATTACAATCATTCTAAAGATACCTGATAAGCTAGGGCCAAATGGAAGGAGAGGAGGACACCCCTCTCATTTTTTTTTCCTTTAATTTGAAAGTAATTTCCATGGATTTGTTTCCAGTGTTAGAGGATCAAACTCGGGACCTTGCATATGGTGTCACTTTTTTTTTTTAAATCAGTTATATCAGTTAAATCATCTGTTCTCAGTCCTTACTTTTATAAAAGGTTTATTTGCTTTTTTAATTACTGTCTTAGTCAGTGTTCTATTTCTGTGAAGAGATACCATGGCTGTGGCAACTCTTACTTAAAAATCATTTAATTGATTATTGCTTACAGTTTCAGATGTTTGGTCCATTATCCACATGGCAGGGAACATGGCAACATGCAGGCAAAAATGTAGCTGATAGTTCTACATCTAGATCCAAAGGTATCAGATAAAGCAAGACTGTAAACCTGGCTTGGACTTTGGAAACTTCTGAATACACATACAGTGATAACTCCCTACAACAAGACCATACCTACTCTAGTGAGGCCACACCTACTCCATATCTCCATAGGCTTGAAATAGCATCATTCCCTGATGACTAAGCATTCAAATACAGGAGCCTATGGAGCCATTCTTATTTAAAGCACCACATTCCATTTCCTGGCCTCCATAGACTTATTATAATGCAAAATACATTTAATACAAGTTCAAACGAACCTGAAGTAGATCACAGTCATAACACTGTTTAAAACTCCAAAGTTCAAAGAGACTTTGGACTGAGACTCATGGCAATTTACACATTGTAAATACTGTAAAATCAAAATAAATAGGCAGATAACACACTTCAAATACACAACAGCACAGAATACACATTACCATTTCAAAAGAGAAGAAAAACAGCATAGTAAAGAAATACAGGTGGCTTCACTAAGCCACAGAGAAAAGGGATGCAGACAGTCCTGATGAGACCTGATTTGCTAGGAGGGAAGGAGGACCTCTCCATTAGTGGACTAGGGGCAGAGCATAGGGGGGAAAGAGAGATAGAAGGTAGGATCCAGAGAAGATGAAGGAGAGGGCTACATCTGGGATACAAAGTGAATCAGTTGTAATAAATAATAATAAAAAAAGAAAGAAAAAATAAATACTAGCTCAAGACCCAAAAAAGAAAGAGAACTTCAGACCAATCTTCACTATGAACATAGATGCAAAAATACTCAATAAAATACTTGCAAACCAAATCTAGGAACAAAACATAATTATTATCCACCATGATCAAGTAGGCTTTATCCCAGGAATGCAGGGGTGGTTCAACACATGGACATCCATCAACATAATCTACCTTATAAACAAACTGAAAAAAAAAAAAAAAACAACACATGATCATCTCATTAGATGCTGAAAAAGCCTTTGACAAAATACAACACCCCTTTATGTTTAAAGTCTTGGAGGGATCAGGATATATGTTACCTACCTAAATAAAATAAATATACAGCAAGCCAATAACCTACATAAAATTAAATGGAGAGGAAACTTAAAACAATTTGACTAAAATCAGTAACAAAAGAAGGCTAACTAATCTCCATATCTCTGCAATATACCACTTGAAGTTCTAGCTAGAGCAATAAGACAACTAAAGGAGATCAAGGGGATACAAATTATAAAGGAAGAAATCAAAGTATCACTCTTCACAAATAATATGAAAGTATAAATAAGTGACTCCAAAAATTCTACCCAAGAACTCCTACAGCTGATAAAAAACCTTTGGCAAAAATGTTGGGTACAGAATTAACTCAAAAAAAAAAATCAGTAGCCCTTCTTTATACAAGTGACAAATTGGCTGAGAAAGAGACAAGGAAAACAACACCCTTCACAATAGCCACAAATAATATATAATATCTTGGTGTAACTCTAATCAATCAAGTGAATGACCTGTATGGCAAGAGTCTCAGGCCTCTGAAGAAAGAAATGGAGAAAGATTTTAGAAAATGGAAAGATCTTCTATGATTATGGATCTGTAGGATTAACATATTAAGAATGGCCATTTTACCAAAAGCCATCCACAGATTCAATGTAATTCCCATCAAACTTCCAACATAATTCTTTACCGACCTTGAAAGAGAAACCATCAACTTCCTATGGAAAAATTAAAGACCCATGATAGCTAAAACAATTCTGTACAATAAAAGTGTTAGGATCGTGCAGCAAAGTTACACAGTGGGTTCACAAACCACGACAAGGAACTGGTTACACTTGGGAGGTTTCATTAACGAAGGGGGAGAAAGTCACAGAGACCGTCTCTGGGCAGGGTTGGAGAAAGAGCACAAGTGGTGCTAGTTCTTTTATAAGGTGACCCATAGCATGTTCAGGTAGTTTCAGGTGGTCAGCAGGTGGTCTGTAGGTGGCCTCACAGGTGCCTGATATCCCATTTGTCAGGTTGCTTGGGGCTGGCCATAGAGATGCCTGCCTAAGGATCCCAACATTCCTCCCTTTTTGTTTTATTAGAAAGTGAGGAATTAGGAAGGGGTGATGGTGGGGAGAGCATAGGAGTGACTTTTGCTCTTCAAGCTACTTCTTGTTGATTAGGGGTGTTGTCATTCTCAAGGTATAGCTGGTCTCCACCATCAGGATTGAGTGGAAGATCATTCTCATCCAGTTCTGTTCGAAAAGGTTGATAATACTGTAGGAGTAACTGATGAATGGTTTAGTTAGAGAATTTTTGCATTTGTTGTTGGAGAAATGTAGAGAAGTTAATAAAGCAGAGTTTAAAAAGCAAAAGCAGAAAGATGAGCAGAAGAGGTGTGAGGAAGGGCAGAATCCATTTCCATATGGGGTTCTCAAAGGCCCAAGAGCTAGAGGCCTTGAGTTGTTTCCTTTGCTTTTGTAGATTTGTCTGGAGTTGTTGAATTTTGTCTTTTACTATACCCTACTGGTTGACTTAAAAACAGCATTCCTCCTGGAGGAACATGCAAAGGCCAGCTACTTCATCTGTGAGGGGATCCAGTCCTGGTCTGTTTTGAAGTACTACTGCTGCCAGCGAATCCATCTGTCCTTGGAGAGTTAGTATTGTCTGAGCCACTTGCTGGAGGTCCTGGATGAACTGGGAAGAAAGCTAACAATACAAAGTTAGGAAAGTGGCTAGTCCTGCAGTTCCAGTCCCCAAAGCTGCCATGCTTCCTGCAACAGCCAAGAGGGGCAAGACTTGAACTGCCCTCTTATCCTTTTGGGCAGATATTGAGTCCATGGCCAGGATTGGTACAGTGGGGGCTCCTTTTACTTTATCACCCCCAGCGCAGGGAAGAGGAGCACCCGTGTTCAAACTCCTGATCGACCAACAGGCAGACGATGGTAGACCTGAGTATCACAAAGAATCAAGGTATTATTAGCAGTAGGGCATTGAGGTTGAGATGAGTTATCAGGATTATAATTTAATTACAATCTAAGGAACTTAGCATTCCTACAGAGTGTGTCCCAGATGCCTTGAAATAGCTTGCCAGGCCAAATGGGTGATATAAAAAAAGGTAGGGACTGTGGCAACATCAGAGTCAGGGCAGTTAGTGAGTGGTGAAGTAAGGTTACTTGACGAAGTCACTAAAGAAGTTGTCAGCAGTAGTTTTGAGTTGGTCCTAGGTGGGAAACACAGCCAGCAAGCTTTAAAATGGCCTGTTTGGGTCACATTAATGAGCTTGTCGGCTGAGGTCAAAATCTGAAGTAGGAGAAGAAATGACAGGTTGGCATTACTTAGGAGTGGGGATGTTAGAAAGGCAATGGGGATGTTAGAAAGGCAATGACCTTAGAGGCAATGACCTTCTCTATGTCTCCCATCCCCAGGGACTGGGTGGAATCCTGTAAATAAATGTCCACAGGGAATGACAGAGGATTGGACAGCCCAGACTTGGGGGTCCACTTGAGAGGCTGGTAAAGGAAGTGGTGTGTCACAACTGATAAGTAGGGTAACTAAGAGAAGGAGGAGAGAGGATGCTAGTGAACTTGGGGTCAGGCAAATGGATGGAGTAAAAGAGATAGAGGCTCACACTTTGGTTAAAATGTCCCTTCCCAGTAAGAGAACTGGACAGGTTGACATCACTAAAAATGAATAGTCAAGGGAATACCCCTTAAATTACAAGTGAGTGGTGGAGTCTCGCAGCACTGGCCTCCTACCCCAACAACAGAGAAACTAGAAGGAGAGATTGGTCCCCAGTGATCCACAAGACTGGCCTCCTACTCCAACAACAGAGAAACTAGAAGGAGAGATTGGTCCTCAATACTCTGCAAGACTGAGTAAATGGCTCCGGTGTCCACAAGGAATGAAATGGGCCTCCCTGATATCATGATAATTACGGGTGGCTCCCAGCTAGTGATGGCACTGGTCCAGTCAAGGAAACCTGGGTACCTTCAGTCATCTGTAGCCAGGCCTAGGGTATTGGCTAGAGGGCGATCTGGGAATGATACACCCATATCATTGGAGAAATGTTGGCAGTCAACACCCCAATGTCCCTCTTAGTGGCATTTTGGACATGGCCCTGGTGGCTTGTGGTGGGTTAGGACAAAACTGGGCTCAATGAGCTTCTTGACCACATTTGATACAGGGAACCCATGGTCCTCATGCCTTAGGCCAAGTTTTATTACAAAGGTGTATGAGCTTAGAGGCTTTTAACTCAGTCTCCATGCTTAGGGTTTTAAAATTCTCTAGAAGACATCTCAGTGGGGATACTGGAAGAGTGGACAAATGGGCAGCTCCCACTGGAAGGGTGGCATCCCAAAAGCAAGGTTTGGCTCCATAGAGTAGTATTATACTACTGTATCCAACAGTTCCTCAACATTGCCAGAGAAAAAGAGCATAGCTGCCCAAAGTAGACACCGTTTACTTAGTGCTAGGATTTTCATAGACAGGTGTGAAGGGGCACGAAACCTGCCAGTAGAAGAGAAAAAAACTCTCACCCAAGGGAAAAAGGAAGCCCTAAATGGAGGTCAGCAAAAAAAGTCAACCATAGCCAGTGAAGGCTGTGGTTGGCGGTATTTCTGTTCAAAAGGTACCAGGAAGTTGCTGGACTCTCACCTGGCAATCTTCCCCTACAAAGAGAGGCATTTATGCTGACCAATGAGGGGAACTCACCAATCCAGTCCATGTTGCATTTAGAAGGTAGTGATCTGGTTGCTGGAAAGTGGGTCTCGGGTGGATTTGAAATGAAATAAGTTTACAGCAACTCTGGTGGTGGCATTGATGTTGAAAGCAACCACCACAGGGTGTGGCCACTGAAAGCACCTATTTGGCCAATACACCAGTGTTAGGATTGTGCAACAAAGTTACCCAGTGGGTTCACAAATCATGCCATGGGACTGGTTCCACATGGGAAGTTTCATCAAGGGAGGGGGAGGGGGTCACAGAGACCATCTGGGTGAGCAGGGTAGGGTACAGAGAGGGAGGGGGAGGGAGGGAGAAAGAGAGAAAGAAAGAGAGAACAGGTGGTACAAGTACTCATATAAGGTGACCCAGAGCATGTGAAGGTGAATTCAGGTGGTCTGCTCATGGTGTGTAGGTGGCCTCATATATGCCTGATATCCCATTTTTTAGTTCCTTGGAGCTGGCTGTAGAGATGCCAACAAAAAAGCACTTCTAGAGGTATCACCATACTTGATTTTAAGCTGTACTGTTAAGTCACTGCATAAAGGCCACCACTCACATATGCAATTGGTAAAAGTGTTTTATTTTGAGAAAACCTGCATGAAAGCGTCAAACCATTTGCAAACAATGGTGACCCTAGACCAGGTGTGCAAGCGTTTTTATAGAAAACTGGGGGATTCTAGCCAGGGTTAGGTGACCTAAAACCTCATTGGTGGGTACCTGGAGGTTACAAGTGTCAATTTCTGATTGGCTTTCATCCGGGTGGGCTGCATTCCTGTGCCAGGAATCTGTGACTACAGGCTGAGGTAAGGCTGCACACCACAGATGCCCTATCCTGAAATAAGATATGTTCCCTATTCTTGTGGTTATCTTCAGGCTATTCCTTCAGTAGGGGATTATATGCTATATTTCTGAAACTGGTGATCTATGGCCTAATTCCTGGAAATGATGACTTTTAAAGTAAGCAAGGCTTAAAATGAAGATAAAAAAAAATGGAGTTTATGTGCTCCTCTCAGTATTATACAGCAATAGTAATAAAAGCTGCATAGTATTGGCATAGAGACAATAGAATTTATTGGTTTATCAATAGAATTGAACTGAAAACCCAGAAAAAAAATACACCTATAGACACTTGAATTTTGACAAAGAATCTAAAAACAGTACAATGGAAAAAAAGAAAGTATCTTCAACAAATGGTCTAAGTGGATGGCTGTAGGTAGAAAAATGCAAATAGATCCATATTTTTCAGTCTGCACAAAACTAAAGTCCAAATTGATAAAAGATCTCAACACAAAACCAGATATATTAAATGTATTAGCTCTTATGGCAAACCTATGCAAATATTTTACATCCTTTCCATGGCAAACCATATATCTGAAAAAGATTAGAAAGAAAGAAAGAAAGAAAGAAAGAAAGAAACAAACAAACAAACAAACAAACAAACAAACAAACAAAGGAAGGCAGGTGGGAAAAGCCTAGAACTCATTGGCATAGGAGACAATTTCCCAAACTGAACACCAACAGCTTAGGCTTTAAAATCCACAATTAATAAATGGGATCTCATGAAACTGAAACGTGTCTATACTGTCAAAAGAACAAAATGGCAGCCTACATACTGGAAAAAGATCTTCACTAACCATACATCAGACAGAAGAACTAAGGAAATCATGTAATTTGCAAGCCATTGGAGGTAATTAGAAATGATCATCCTGAGTGAGATAACCCTGATCCAGAAACAAACACAATGATATGTATTCATAAGCAGGTGTTAGTCATATCTGCTTATAGTAGTATACAATATCGGTACTACAATCTACAGACCCAAAGAAGTTAAGTAATAAGGAGTGCCTGAAGAAGTTTGTTTGAATATCCCTCAGAAAGGGAAACAGAATGAACAGTAGAGGATGATGAAGACAGGAAACAGGGTAGGAGATGGTATGTGAGCAGGAGGTCAGAGGACTGAAAGAAGGAAAATTGAGGGGGGAACCTCTGAGAAAAGCTGGAGATCTATGACAAAGAAGGCTCCTGGTTATGGTTATGGTTATGGGGGTGACTCTACTGCAGACTCCAAGGAGAGGGAGGGGAGGGCATTGAGAATGAAATGGCCACCTTCTGGTCAGGCAGGACACCTAGTGAAGGGAGGGAGATACCAACTCACCTATAAAATGTTTGGCCTAAAGTTTACCCTGCCTACCTGAAATGCAGGGATAAAGGGGGAGCAGATATTGAGGGAATGCCTAAGAAAGGACTGGCCCAACCTGAGATCCGCCCCATGGTAGAGAGCCAACCCCTGACACTCTTCATGATACTCTGTTATTCTTGCAGGCAGGAAACCAGCATATCTGTCCTCTGAGACTGTCCACTGAGCAGTGGATTGAAAAGATGCTGAGATTTGCAGTCAAACATGGGGCTGAGTTAGGAAGCCTGGTGGAAGAGTAGGGTGAAGGATAGAAGGATGCAGAGAAGACAAGACCTCCACAAGAAGACCCACAGAATCAACAAACCTAATGTAGGCTTATAGAGACTGAAGAACCAACCAAAGAGCACTCATGGTCTCTGCCTAGTCCCCCTACACATATGTAACTGAATGGCAAATTGGTCTTCATGTGGATCCTCTAGCAAATGGAATGGGAGCTGTTACTGACCTAAATTTTATTGCCTTCTCTTAGATCACATCCCTCTACTGCGGCTGACTTACCTGGCCTCAGTGGAAGTGGATTTCACTCAGTCCTGATGTGACCTGATTGAGCTGAGGTGGGTTTATATGGGAGGAGCTCCCCTTTTCTGAGAAGAAGGGGAGAGATGAAAGGGAGAAAAGGGTGGGAGAGGAACAAAGAAAAAGAGGAGGAAGGGAGCTGCACTCAGAATGTAAAGTAAATAAATAAACTTTAAAAAAAGAAAAGAAAAGAAAAACCCAACACTGGATCAAAGCAAGACCGAAAGTCAGTTGGGCAAACTCTGAACTCTTTAACTCCATGTCTGATGCCAAAGCCCTTGTCATACCTCCAACTACTTTCTGCTTTTCTGACTTCAACATACTTCTCTTTCTTGGGCTCATTCCACAGGCAGTCTGTGTCTTTCCTCAGCAGGAACCCCATGATTCAACATTGGGTGTTTCCAATGAAATACAGGCTTCACTTTGATAACTTGTATGCAATGGCCTCTCTGGGACTTCATGTAGGGACACTCCTTCCATATACCTGGCTTCACCAGCTTGCTTTAGCTGTGGCTTTAGCTTTAGCTTTCTTGTATTCCTTACCATAATGCTAGAGCAATTTGGCCTAAACTGCCAAGTTCTTCTGCTCACTCAGGCTGGAACATAGCCTTCTCTTCTAGTTTCGGTTCTCAATACCCACATGGCTGCTGACAATCATCTGTGCTTCTAGCTCCAAGTGATCCAACACCCTCTACTGATATCCTTCAGCATAAGGCAGGCAAAAGATGTACATAGATGCATGTAGGCAAAGATACACACATAAAATAAAAATTTATAATTCTTGAAAATAAAAAAAGAATTTGTGCATTTCATCTGCATTGCATTGTCTTTATTGAATACAGTTATTCATGATATTCTCATTTCCTCCAATAGCTGTGAGTTACATGGCTTTGTTCTTATTCCTATCTCTGCTTTTAATACAATTGATACTTTTTCTTATTCTAGTAATAAGTTATTCTAGTATTTTTTCTTTTCTTTTAATCACTTGCTTTGTTTTTTAATCTAATTTCAATTATTTAAAACAGTATAGGTACTTCATTATGTCTAACTTTAGATTTATTTTTTTTCAGTTTCTTGAAACAGGAGATTGGATTATTGATTTGAAATATTTCTCTTTTTGTGATGGCTATTCTTGGTTGTCAACTTGACTATATCTAAAATGACCTAAAAATCCATGCACACCTATGAAGAATTTGTAATTAATTAGATCATTTGAGTAAAGAAAACCCATTTTAGATCCAGATAACTTGAGGTCAGAAGACCCACCCTAAATCAGGGCCACACTTCTTGTAGCAACCTCTGTAATTGACAAGAAAGAAGCCTTTGATTTTTGCCTGCTCACCCTTGCTCTTGCTAGCAAGTTCATTCCTTCACTAGTATTAAAACCTACTTCTTCAAGATTCCTGTGTATACAGAAGACCAGTTAAGATATTCAACCTCAGCCTGAACATCTTCTAGATTGTTATGCTTCCCATTGTTGGACAGATGTTTTTTTGGATTAGCTGGACCATAGCTTGTAAGTAGCTCAATTAAATTTCCATTGAGGCTATCTGGCAAAGACTTCAACTTTAAGGCAGGTCTCATATGTGGTACTCTAAATCTAGGCAAGAATTTATAGCTGCGGAAATGTTAACCCTTAGAGGCGAAATTACTACTAAAATCTTCCATAAACACTTCCAATCTCATGAGTTATTTTCTTGGATGTGAAATATTTTATAGATGACTATTTCTTCCACTGGGTTTGTTATCTTGTAAAAATTTTCTTTTTCTTATTGATTTCCTGATTAATTACTCTATCACTGAAGCTATAACATTAAACATTTTTAATGATGTAACTGTATTATACTTTAATTTTGTCAGCTTTTCTTAATGTGCTTTTTTGCTCCATTCTTGGTTCAAGTATATAGTTATATTTGCTAGACAGAGATGTGTAATGGAAGTTTTGGTTTATTTGTAAACTCAGTTATGCTATGTAAATATGTTTTTGTTTGAGCTCTAGTTTGTCCACAGCTGTTGTCTCATGCAGGTCATGGCTTTTGCCAGCTTGTAATGGCTGGTCACTTGTGGCAAGGAAAGGGTCATGGTCTAGGGCTCTGAGAATATAAATATGAGAGCCCAGAAAGAGTAGTGTAACATGTAGTGTTGGCATGTGGAGAGTAGCAGTTTGAAGAGACCATAGGGTATGCAGACAGATAGACAGAGAGAGAGACACTTCGGAACATAGCAGCTTAAAGGAGACTGCTGGCTGTGTTTGTTATTGATGGAGACTGGTATAGCTCTAAAAGAACCCGAAACAGTGGGGAGAAATAAATGGGGTCTATGCCCCCTCTCTCCACTAACCTTCTCTCTCTCTCCTACCTAGTGTTGGTGGAAGGAGGTAGCGGCCTAAAAACCCCAAATAAAGTACAGTTTTAAAAATGAGAACAACAAAGATGGATTGTTATGTCATTATAGATGTCCTTTGTCTTGATCAACATTTTTTTAGAATTAAATGCTATTTTTCTATTATTTGTATATTTTAGCTTTTTTTCCCATTTATATGTTTGTTTCATGGAAAAGGCTTTCACTATGTAGCTCTCATTGGCATAGATATCAAAGTCAAGTTGTTTATGCTAGGAAGTGAACCCATGACCCCTACACGAGTAACAAGTACTTTTTATTGCTGAGCCTGATAGATAACTTATTTTATGTGTTTAGTTATTATTATTTTTTACTTTTCTCAAAGAAAAAAAGGTACCGACTAGATTATAATAATCTCATTTATTCATCATATAATGATAATTGTTATTATTTATTTCAAAATGATAACAAGCACACAACAGATAATATATGAAAGAGATTTATTGGATATAGATGGAGAGATTGCGAGGAAAAGGAGAGAGAGAGAGAGACATGGTGGAGGCCCCAGGAAAGAAAGTGAGGTGGAGAGAGCAAGAATAAGAAAGGAGAGTAAGAGAGGTAGGTAAGAAAGAGACAAAGTGGCAGGTTGGTCCTTTATAGCTTGTGCATGCGCAGCTGAAATATGATTGCCACACATCTGGTGGGCAGCACATGATGACATCATAGATTACTAGGAAACCCTAAAGCAGGCTGTCTATACACTAACAATAATAATTATGATAAAAATGAGCTAATCATAATCTAGTCAGTACTTTTTGGTTTTAAAATTAGCATATAAAACATACAAAAACCCACCTTATTCTTATATATCATCATTTTCCTTCTGCTTTTCTATTCATATCATTACAAATTGTCTTTTGATGTATGTTGTCACGTAACAGGTTTATATTTACTGTTCTATAAAGTTTTATTTAACTTTTCTCTTCTTTCTTCTTTCTCTTCTCCTATCTCCAGAGATTTTCTCTTTACGAGCAACACATTCTCTCTCTCTCTCTCTCTCTCTCTCTCTCTCTCTCTCTCTCAACCTTTCCTTCTCTCTCTCCCTCCCTTTTTCCTCCCTCCTTCCTGACACTTCCCCCAGAGCTGCTTCTGTGTTCCTCTCCCTTATTAAACTTTTCATGTGAGACCTGCCTTGTGGGATGACTTCTTGGATTACATGGGTTAGTTCCTAAGGATGTCAGGGAGTGGAATGTGGTAGTTTGAGGGAGAATGGCCCCTATGGATGCATATATTTGAATGATTAATCCCTCCCTTGTTGGTTAAACTGTTTGGAAATTATTAGTGGGTATGGTCTTGTTTGAGAAGTGTGTTGATGGTGGTAGGCTTTGAGATTCCAAAAGCTCACATGCCAGGCCCAATGGTTTTCTCTCTCTCTCTCTCTCTCTCTCTCTCTCTCTCTCTCTCTCCACTATTAATCCATATCTGTCTGTGGGTCAGAATGTATGCTTTTACTCCTGTACTTGTCTTCCTGTCTGCCACCATGCCTCCTGCCATGCTGATCATGGGCTAACCTTTTAATACTGCATATTATAATTAAATGTTTTCTTTTATTAGAGTTTTCTTAGTCATAATGTCTCTTCACAACAACATAACGGTAATTGAAACACTCTCCAAAGATGATATTAATTTCATGGGCTCTTTTCCAGTATAAAGGCACAATGAGAGAAGAAAGAGCTCCTAAAATACATGAAGGTTGTGAACCACATGGCAGTCAGCAAGGATACTGACAAGCCTTTAGTATATTGCAGAGATCTTTAAAGCCAGTATAGCAGAAGGATTTATGAAGCTATTATCTGGAATCATAGCAACATCTTCTAACCGTAGCACCACAATCTTACATCATCTTCATTAAAAGTTGATGGTTACAACAACTGAATATAGTGCCAGCTGTGTTCTTTCTGACATACACACACTCAATAGAATAGTTTAATTCATTACAGTATATTTTCAAAATGAAATTCTGTAGGGCATCACAAATTAATAAATTATAGCTATAGTCATCAGGAATGATGAATCTAAAACATAATGTTGATTTAAAGAAGACAAGGCATAAAAATATATTGTAGAATATGTGTATTCCTCCATTCCAGTAGGTCATAACTTCACTTGCCCATTTCTTCATCACCACTGGGTCAGCTCTGTCCTCTGATATCAGGCCTGCTGAGTGAAGAGAATAAAATATATGTAATGACTATAAAGGGTAGAGGGACTTAATAATTTGATTCTTGTTGACTCTTCTTTTCTCTCCATCATCACAGCACAGGAGTGCGTATAAGACCTTGATTCTTAATTCAAGTGTGGTTAGTTACCAACTTGCTATTCCTGAGGTATAACGGCCCTAACATGTTAAGCACAGGATCATTAGTGATATTACTGAATTGAGGAAAAACAATGGAGTGGCAGGCTAGAAGAAAAAAAAAAAAAAAAAAAAAAAAAAAAAAAGAAAACCTAAAAAAATTCCAGCCAAATAAAGGTCATGATTTGCAAAAAAAATCATATGATAAGAGTGATAAAAAGCCACAAACAGATCCTCTGAGGATGTGTAGAGTATTTGATCAAATTATTTGTGAGACTTTTGAGGTACAGCTTTAGTGTTATAATAACTTTTTATAAAATATAAACTGTTTTATCAAAAATATTTATACATTATGTTACAATATATTGTTTTTGCCCTCAATAACTGCCAATATAAAATCAGGATCCAGTGGCCTAAAATGTACAAATGCAGTTAATGTAAATGCTGGAGTTTGAGGTGTCTACTTGGCCACTGTACAAAAGTGATGAAGTGGTGAAATTAAATAATATTCCTACAACACAGAATACATTACAACTTATACTTATACATGCTCACAGCATGTATACCATGATAATCTCTATGGTTTAACGAAGACAAAGTCTACACTTGAATTAACCACATAATCCAGTGAGCTCATCTCCTAAAACTGTCCCAATCTTAGTCAAATGAAAAACATGGATGCATGCAGATAAATGAAGAGTTGAGCTTAAAACATCCTTGCTATAAGATTCACTTGCCTAGTTTTATTGTATTCTGAGAACAATTAAAATTGTTCAGATATACTTTATATTACCTTCCAAATTCATATTATTTTTCTTCTAAGATCGTTTGGAAGAAAATGTTACAAAAAAAGGAACAATGTGTTGTTTTAAGTTGCTTTAAAATGCCAGTTAATTGCCTTGGGAAAGAACAATAGAGAAAAAAAAAGCATAATTGTCTAGCTTTAATCTGAACAGTGTTAACACAATCTGAAAATAAAACACTAACTACTTTTGAGGTACAGTCTGCATACCTTTGTTGGTTCTGAAATATGCATAGAAAGCAACGTTCCAAATGGACTTTTAGTGTTAAAAACTGACAGAGTTATATACACAGTGTACAGAATTTTTTTTAATTGAAATCAATCACTAAAAAAATTTAGAGGTCAGGGCATAGTCACACAATTATGCTGAAAAAGCACTAATTTTTCTGTAGTTTAAAATATATATATATATAAGTTAGCAAGATTTTAAATTTTAAGAGTGTAAATAAATTTTGCTATTACTGTATGTGTATGTGACTGCTCAAGCACTTTGTAAGGAAATCGGATACTTTAGAATGGTACCCTATGCATCCAAATGAAATGTGACTTTACATCATTCTAAGAAAATGAGTGTTTGACAGTCATAAATTACCACAAATGCACAAATTAATGTTTAAAATTGATTGAAATTTGTAAAAAAAAAAAAAAAAAAAAAAAAAAAAAAAAAAAAAAAAAAAAAAAAACAAAAAACCTTGATTTGATTCTTGACTGAAAAGCAACTTGTAAAAGTGAGTAAATCTTGAATTTCTAAATATGGTTAATGAAGAAATGTTGAAGTTATTTTTATTTTTTGAATAGTTGAATCTACTAATCTTTTTATTTTCTTTAAGCAGATTGATTTTTGAAAACAAAGTTCTACCAAAGAAATAATTATCCTGATTGCTTCAATACATGACCGTTCCAGTAACTTTAATAGTTCAATATTTGGCTGTCACAAAGTAGCGAGAATAACCCAAATGATTAATCTATTGAAAAGATTCCCCAGTAAAAGAGTAAAAACTATTTAATTTAGCAAACCCTCACTGGAGTCAAGCATACTCCAAGAATAGATTTTAAAAGTAACTCAGTGTTAGTACTTTATTGTCTTAATATTTAAGGCACAGACAAAATTTTAATTTAGGAAATTTCTTTTATTAATTAATTAATCAATTAATTATTAGTTACAGTTTATTAACTTTGTATTCCAGCTGTATCATGCTCCTTCATTCCCTCCCAATCCCTCTCTCCTTCCCTCATCTCCTCTCTGCCTCTTTCCAAGTACACTGATAGAGGAGGTCCTCCTCTCCTTTCATCTGACCCTGGTTTGTCAGGTATCTTCAGGACTGGCTGCAAAGTCCTCCTTTGTGGCTTAGTAGGGCTGCTCCTCCCTCGGAGGTGGGGTAGGTCAAAGAGCCCACCATTGAGTTCATGTCAGTAATAGTCCCTGTTCCCCTTACTAGGGTACCCACTTGTAATACTGAGCTACCATCGGCTACGTCCCAGCAAATTTTCTAGGTTATAACCATACATGGTCCTTGTTTGGATAAACAGTCTCATAAAAGTCTCATATATCTGTGCCAGATATATTTGTTCCTTGTGGAGTTCCTGTTTTCTCCAGGTCATGTTAACTTCCCCTTCTTTCTTATAATTCCCTGAACTCTGCTGAAGGTTTGGTTATGAGTCTTAGTATCTGCTTTGATACACTGCTGGGTAGAGTCTTTCAGAGGCCCTCTGTTTTGGGCTCCTGTCCAGTTGCTTGTTTTCCCCTGCTTCCAATGTCCATCCTATTTGTCTTTCTAAGTGAGGATTGATCATCTTACCCCAGGTCCTCTTTCTTATTTATCTTCTTTAGGTGTACAGATTTCAGTATGTTTATCTTATATTATAGGTCTATATAAGGGAGTATATATACCATGTGTGTCTTTCTGCTTTTGGGATACTTCACTCAGGATGATCTTTTCAAGGTCCCACCATTTGCCTACAAATTTCATGATTTCCTTGCTTTTAATTGCTGAGTAGTATTCCATTGTATAAAGGCACTGCAATTTCTGTATCCATTCCTCAACAGAGAGACATCTGGGTTGTTTCCAAGTTCTGTCTATTATGAATAATGCTGTTACAAACATTGAGCAAATGTCCTTGTTGTGTATTTGAGCATCTTTTGGATATATACCTAGGAGTGGTATATATCCTAGGAGTGGATCTTAAGGAAGCACTATTCCCAAGTGTCTGAGAAAGCACCAGATTGATTTCCAAAGTTGTTTTACAAGTTTGCATTCCCACCAGCAATGGAGGAGGGTTCCCTTTTCTCCACAACCTCTCCAGCATGTGTTGTCACTTGAGTTTTTGAGGAAGTTTTTTTTCTCATCTCAAGAACCAATGATAGAAATATTCTCATTAAGGTTTTTATTATAATTTCTGAGCTCTGGGATTAAATGGCAAGCTTCACCATCCTGTGTAGACCTCACGTGATGCACTCTAAAAATGTCTATAATGAAAGGGAGAATTATAAAAACACATAACCCTTCAAGAAATACTCAGCATATTTTTTAAGAATAAGTACCTCTTTATATTTAAATAGTTATTGTATTATGTTATTGTGATATCCAAAGTTACTTGCCAACTTGATAGAATCACCTGGAGAAAAGATTATACTAGTGGGAAATTATCTTGATTTTATTAATTGAAGTCAGAGAAACATGCAGTGTGAGTGACACTCTTTGCTGGCTGGGATTCCGAGCTAGATAAGTAGAGAGCACTGGCTGAGCAGGATTCATCTCTCTGAAGATTTGATATGATTGGTACATCAAGTTCTTGCATCATTGATTTCACCGTAATGGAATATAACTTGAAGTATGAGCTAAAGTCAACCCTTGGGTTGCTTTTGTCAGAGTATTTCACCCAAGCAGCATGAAGTGAAGCTAAGATAATTTTAAGGCCATGTAGAAAATCCTGGGAATTGATAGTTTCCAAGCAAATAATATAAATTGCTAATGTATCGATTTGAAATTGATGAGTGTGGGTCTATCCATGGGACAAAACTTGGCTGGCTGAGAAACTTCCCAGTAGTGGTACAATCTTTGCTAGTGTAAACTTTGCAGAGTCAAATAAGAGAACAACTAAAACTTATCCATGTGTATGATTAACAGCAATTTAAGTGTCTGAGAGAGAGACACAAGGGTTCAGAAGATTTGTTGGATGTCATCAAGTTGACTGTTGATTTCTATTTCTTCACTGAGTAAGATGAAAGGTTATTTCCTCAAAGTGAGGGACTGGGGTTAGCATAAATGGCTTGGACAAAATGGATTGAGTTAGAAAGAGTTACTGTGAAGAATAGAAGGGAAAGCTGGAAGAAAAAGCAAAGGACTACCTTTATGGGGCTTTAGTGAGACTCTAGGAACAGCTATAAATATTCGTGTAAAACACTATGTTTCTCTTGAACACATATGCTACATTTTAAGTCTCTAAATTTAGGAGATAGCATAGTATCTGAGCTTTCATAAGTGACCTGTGTATAAAAATGTAGTACCGATAGATACTGTATGATAACAAGAGCAGGCACAGAGTTATTCATAGACTTCAATAAACATAAACACTTCTTTGTTTATTTTTATTTTTTTTTTTTGGTAAAGTATGTTTCTAAGCCATTAGAAAAAAGCTATGTTTTTGCTGATACAATATTTTACAAGTCAAGTGATACCAAACACATATCACTTGTTATATCTAAGACTAATATTTTCAAAACCATTCCAGGGGAGACCTCAAATATTAAGGGAAATGAAAATAAAATAAGATAAAAATATAAAACTGTTTATAGATATAAGAAATTAACTGTTACTTTCCTTTTCTTTAAAAATTCTATTTCCATGACAGTAACAAAATATGCATAAATGTTAAGCAACTAGAAATTTGTTTTTAAAAGTAAAATCAGTGTCCTTAATTCTAAATCACACAAGTTATAGTTTTACAGCCTGTGACGGCAAATGGA
Source organism: Rhombomys opimus (assembly GCA_010120015.1). Lineage (NCBI taxonomy): Eukaryota > Metazoa > Chordata > Mammalia > Rodentia > Muridae > Rhombomys > Rhombomys opimus. The sequence goes on from REGO01000207.1 coordinate 2,874,617, forward strand.
AAAGCATAGTGATTTCGTTGTGCCACAAAGCTTTGATCACTGTTTAAGACTAAAACTTGAACTTTTTTTTTCTTAACACAATGTTTTTATTGATTATTTGATAGTTTTACATAATGCACCCTGATTCCATTCACTTCCCAGTCTTCCCAGGTCCACCTCCCACCACCCTTGTGACCTCCTCCCCAAAATAGAAGAAAGAAAAAGAAATAACCAGAAAGAAAAAGAATACGGAGCCCAAATATGCTGCTCATATACACACTGGAAGCCTGGAACTCAAAGTCACCAGCCCCTTAGAGAAAACTGAGACTGCCCTGTGCCTCTCCTGCCTCCTACCAGAAGCCATCACCTGTAAAGTGGTGGCACAACCTTTAACTCCAGCATCCGGGAGGCAGAGGCATGAGGATCTGTAAGTTCAAAGCTAGCTTGGTAGATAGCTAGAGTTCCAGGGCTACACAAAAAAATTTTGTCTCAAAGAACAAACAAACAACAACAAAACAAAACAAAAGCAAAAACAAAACACTTGAACTCTTTAAACTAGATCAGTAAGTGTAAACGAATGATCAAGAACACCACCTTCTAATGTCCTTGGTATGAAACATTGTGATAACTTTCTTTTTCATGTGAGGTAGCAAAAGTGGTGATGCTGATTACAAAGAAGACAAAGGGTGTGGCTTGATATTCTGTGGAGACCAATAAAAAAACTCTACCTGATGACCAGTTTAAACCATATTATAGAATGGCTGGATCATGTCTTGTTTCATATCACTTCAGAATAATGTCTGGGCCTTTCCATTATTTTAATGTAATTAATGAATAGCACAGGCTTTTCTTCAGAAACACTGTATTCGTGGTTGCTTTTAGGGAGATTCCATGGCATTCATAATAATATAAAGCCTTTATCCAAGCTCTGTCGCTGCTAGTTTCCACTTGAAAGTGCATGAGTAAAAACATTGCCTGATCACAGCCATGCTTGAATAGCTGTAACGCTTGTCTATGATTAGGAGTAAAATGGCATTTTAAACTTTTTTTTAGAGAATCTGGCTTCTGTGAAGATCAGCCTTGTAGTAAACTGTACCAACTTCAAATATTCTCTGGGCAGTGTCTGCAAAAGAGGCCGGTAGGTTTCAGCTTGCCACCAGCCCTCAGTCTAGAATCCTATGATGTGTGTCTATTCATTTCAAATGCTTTTCAAAAATAGAAAAAAGTGTGAGAGGATGAATGCTTAATATTAAATGAAAGGTGCCTTGTGCTACAAAGCACACATTCAGCCATGTTGTAAGGACTCATGATTCTGAGGTTGAAATGTATATTCTTAATGTAACGTTAAAGTGGAACATAGCTTTTAAAACAGTCAAACCATAAAGGTGCTCATGCATAGCTTACAGATATTGCTGCAGTCCGGTTCAGCATACTGCCTGCACCTAACGAGTGAGGGTTCTCCATGCATAGGCGGCATTAAAAACCAGCCAATACACAGTAAACACTTGAACTGTTCTCCATGAACACAGGGGCAGGCAAGGGAGTGAGACTCACCTGTGAGTTTTGTGTCAACACTTTCCTAATAATAAAGCTTAAATTCTAATTCTGTTTCTGTCTGAGTTCTCCAGGCACTCTCTAATGGTAATTATATCTTACAACTCCAGGATATCATAAGGAATATGTGAAATTCTCATTTATATTATGAGGAATTTGCGTTTGTTCTTTTATATCTTAAGGGCTTGAGTGATACTAACAGGTTAAAATCAAAAAATTCAAATACAAATCTCATTAAGAACCACGGTGATAGGAAGAGTAGTCTGTAGTAGCTACCCTGTGTCCATTTAATAGAATTTAGCATTTATATCTATATGTAAAAGGTGCGTTCTCTCTTAATCACAAGAAGGCCTTAATGTACTTCTAGTATAAGAAGAGGCTTATTTTTTTTTCCACCACAAAGAAAAGAGAGAATGACTATTACAGTAGCTGGCTCTCCAGTGCAATGCTTGCCTTGCAGGTTGAGAGGACTTTGGGAATCAAGCACTTCAAATTTTGCCATTGCTTTCCTGAGACATACTGCATTTCTAAATGCATTAATTTTCAAATTTGGTTATTAAGAAAATGACAAACCCATTGTATAAGTTTTTGTGTTTTAAAATCACTTTCTAATTACATAAAAAGTGCAGGATATGTTCATTTTAGGATCAATTACAATGTATCATGAAATGCAAACAACATTGGACTTTATGAGTGAATCTGTTTCCTCAGTGAGATGATCTTCTCACTGTTCAGGATTAATATATGTCATATAACTTTCAGGCAGCCACTCAAAGGGCAGGGGAAGAATTTACACTACAACTTTATCACTCTCACCCTTCTTGTCCTCTCCTCATGTCACAACAAAGTAGTGAAAAACAACATGTAAGCTTGCCAGAGAGTGTTCTGTGATTCATTAACTTTCGCGCGTGTGTGTGTGTGTGTGTGTGTGTGTGTGTGTGTGTGTGTGTATAAGAGGAGAGGGAGGATTTCACCTTGTCCTAAGGCTTTCCAACTCAATAAATGGAGCAGGAGATACTATACACAAGTTTAAATGTTACTAATAAAACAGTAAGGAGAGCTCATGGTTGCTGAGAACTGAAGGCATTTTACTAAAAAAAAAAAAAAAATCCGTTCTCTCTGGCAGTCTCCATGACCTCCTACTGTTGACAAAGCTCGGAGCCCTCTTGTTGGAAGTGAAACTGCTTAGCAGAAGCTGTCTCTCTCTGACTCTTAGAGAATTTTTTTCTAAATTAATATTTTCATCGAACACACACTTGATATACCTTACACAATCTTTAAACGATAGGACAATGCTAGCAGAGGCTCCACAATCCACTGACTGAAGTCAGGCTCCTGACTTGTGACTGCTCAAATCGACATTTGCAACTGACCTGCAGCACACCAGGGCTGCTATTTCCTTTGCGTGATTCACTGATTCATGCCAAGCGCTGCTGCCTCTGCACAAGCCTCCAAGCCCACTAAAACTCAGTCCCTTTCCTTGCGGAAACACGCACATCTGCGGCTGATGTTTAGCGTTCTGCTGTGAAGAAGTTGAAGAGTGAATCGCGCTGTCCTTTCTAACTGTGAAGTCCTTCGCTAAAGTGCCTGTCACTACAGTGTGAGTAGCACAAATCCAACTCAACTCTGACCATACTTAAAAGTGATACTTTTCAATATAGTTACACACACACACACCAAAACAGAACACGGAAACCACAAAACATTTTTTCCTTGCAATGAGGTTGTAAGGTCTTAGAGTATGAAGCCTTCCATTTTCCTCTGCCAGCTCCACAGCTAATTAACAAAACTGCATAAAGATTGATATGAAGGTAAATATTAGAGGCACAAAAGGGAAGAGAAAGCAAATTATCTAAAATGTCAGAAAAGCGGAGACATTCATCTTGCCTGCTGCAATTTGTTTTTCATTAATAAAATATACTTTGTTTTCTGCTTGGAAAAGTTATTAGTGGCAACACCGTCTGCCTGGAGCTTTGTCTCTCCTGAAATGAAGTCTTTGTTTAGACATTGGTGATGGAGGTTTTGTGCCATTGTCTAATCTGTCAGATTAGATGAGCAAATGTATTTGGGGGTGCAAAGATGTGCAGCCACACCTGCTGTGCAGAGCTGTGAATTCACAACTCTGCTGACTATTAAAATGTGTTATGCTGGGAGCTCTTTTGTTGCAATGGAACTGTTGGTGGTTGTGTGTTTGAAGTGGCGTAAGTGTCAGGCCTTGTCACCATCATAATAATCACTCCAAAAATAGACTCATATTTTGACCATTTAATGATAATGTGCAGTAAAATACAGGCTAAACACCTTATATATTTGCGAACATTAAATTAAATTTTCATTCCAAAATTTAAAAGCAAAACAAAAGTTTCTTAATGGCATCAAAATCCAGAAAAACTAGACATTTGGAAGAGAGGTTGGAAGTCATATAGGAGATAAAATATGCACAAGAAAATGTAAGACTGTTCTTCTGAAAATAAGGGAGTATGATATTAACTGTGGTTCTTAAAGGAAACTAATTGTTTCTTTGTGTGACAATATTTGTGCTTTTCATATGAGTGTACCATGATATTTTGTTTATATAATTGAATTTTTAATGGTTTCTAAATAAAGGCACTGCATTCTTTTCCTTTCTAGTTATGCATACCCGTATTTTTGTAATTTCTATTAAAATAGTTTGAAATTAGCTGCATTTTGCAATCTTCAACTTGAAACAATAGAATGTAAAATTAATTGGCACATATACAAACTGGCAATTTAGCTTCTTAAATACAGCTCTCTTTCTAAGTTTGTATTTTGATATGGTTCCTGTGGAATATTGATTAATTGCTTTAGCCCCCATTATATATATAGGAATGTCTTCAATGAAAGCTTAGTGGATATTTGCTCAAGAATGTGGAAATGATATTTTCACTATTCTAAAACCAAAAGAAAAGGTGGAATAAAAAGGAGAACAAAACATTAAATTAAAATATTCTCTGCTGTCACTTTTCTAACATTGAGCAGCTTGTGGCAAGTTTAATAGTCCCTAATCTAGAGAGCCCTTTTAGAGACCTTAGACCTGCATGGCCTCATTAATTCAAATGCTACGTGACAGTTCAGAGGTATCCTAAACCAGCCATTACCTACATAAACAGGCTTAGATGCCAGTGTGGCACGTATTGTCCTCAGATCAGAATTCCTCAGCCTCCATTGCCATGATTAGAGGAAACCTCTAAGGCACAAAGTTTTATTCTGTGTACGCACTAATGAATTCTGTTCAGCGGTGAAGCCCATTCTTTTCTAACATAGCTTATTAAGTATTTTAATATTATTTTAGAAGAACATATTACAAAGTTACTAGAGGAGAGAAATGGGTTTGAAATATTGAAAGATACTGACATCCTTCAGCTCTCTGCAAAGTGTCATTACGACTCAGGCACACAGTTAAGTAGCTCTCATTTGACAATCATCACAATACTGAGATCGAGATTTCACATTGGGTAACATCTGGATTGTCCTGCAGATATAGCAAGGTGACAGCTTCACACATTCCCTGAAGAGAGGCGTCCACACACTGACAGTTACTCATCATTCAGAAATAGAAAAATAGAACAAAAAGAAAAAAAATTTAAAAACCTAAGTTTTTGTCTGACTTTTAATTTAGGCTAATCTATGCAAAATTAATTGTTTGGTAGGAACATGCATGAAAATAGTTCTCTGGTATAAGCTAAAATTTTAACTCATCTGAAAGTATCACAAGAAATAATTAAATGTGTGATTGAAAAGGTAAAACCTTTACTCTGAAGGCCAAACTGCATAGAGTAAAAACCAAACAAACAAAAACAAACCAAAAAATTAATAGTAATTGATGATTAGATTTAATTTAATTAACTTTGTAATGATCTGAGTTGCTTTACTTTTTAATCTTGTTTTAAGTAAATACTAAATAAATAAAATGATAAATATATAAAATGTATATACAAAGTATTTCTATTGAATCAATGTTGAAAGAAGTCTCACTGACGTAGTTGCTGATCTTAAAACTTCGTATAAAAAGAACTGTGTGAAACATCCCTATGTACATTTTTTATACTTAAGGCACTTTACTTTTTTTCAATGTGTTCATATTTACCTTTGTTTGCAATATCTTTGGTAATATTAGTATTTTTGGTTTCCCATAATTTCTCAGCCCCGTTTGCCTTTGTTTTCAGGCCACATTTTGATTCTGAGAGAAAAAATGATGTTATGGCTGCTTTAAACTTTTCCTCCACAGATGACAGTTAAGGAAAGGCAGACATACAAAGATTAGTTTCCATTTCCTGAAATTAATGAAAATCGCGCCATTCAATAGGTCTTTAAGGAGAGAAAATACGTTCCATTAGGACAGATACTTGTAACTGCTGTGAGCACTCCCTTTGCTGTGCAGTATATTCAGACCAGCCACAAAGATTCAATAGCCCGACTTACACTTCTACGTGCTGGATTAGTCTTTATATTTGTTTTGATAGAAAAGCAGGCAACAGCCTATTTCATGGACAATAAATTCAAGATAGTGATGATGAAATGGCTTCAGCTAAGTGCACCCAGATTGGAGGGTCAAATATCTGACCTCGATCTCGTATGGTTCTTAATGAATCTGTATACTTGATTAGAGTTACTGTCTTTTTATGGCTCAGAAAAGCTTTGCATAGAAAAAATAGCCTATTTTCTGGAGACTTGGAAGAATTGTTTTTCTTTCAATGCATCTCGAAAACTTTCCCCAAGATTTTTAAGTACACACTTTAATATGTCAGCCTACCAAAAGCTGCCCTTGCTGTTTCTGGCTTGATTTTACAAACTTCATTGTTTAAGCAGGAGTTATCTGTCTATCACCTTTTATTGGCATAAAAGTTTCAGATTTCGAAAATAATCGGTGGGCTGAAATGTGGTATTATATAAAACTGCAGTCTTGCATCTCTTTCTGAACCTCTCAAACCTGACTGGTACTATTTCACAAAGCATAATAGTAAAAAAAAAATGTTTACGTATATTCTGAAGACTTTTTCGGTATTTAAACAGTTGGGATTATAGGGTCTGATCACAGATTCTAAAGTGAACATTCTGTTTGCATGCTGTGCACTTCCTTTACAGAGCTGTGGGCTTTTACAGTCCCTGTTTCCCTGGCACTGCTCTCTCCTTATCTGTGTTGGAAACTCCATCTATCTGCCTTTCTGCTCCTCCAGCTGCATCACTCACTCTTAATGCAAGGAAGTGATTTCTTACTTCTTGTCACTCTCCTTCATTCTACTACTCACTCTCAATCTATCAGGATGCGTCTCCTGACTCTGACTACACAGTCTCATGTGTCTCCCTGATTCTGTTCCTCTATGAGAAATATGATACAGGGTACATGTTTTCTCTTTTTCTTCATCTTTGTTTTAAAGATAAATTCAGCTTTCGAAAATTGTTCTTATCCTTTTTCCACAGCTTCGGAGCTGGAGAGTAGATATAACTAGAAAAGAGAATACAAATTCCACGTAACTATGTACATCATCAAAGAATTTTTTTTTTTTAAGTTTCCAAATATATCAAGTGGGAAGTCTGCTCACCTTTTACTCTATGTGGCGAAGTTCTGAAATCAGGGATATTCACAATAGGAAAGAACTGGCTGGAGGGTGTGTAAAATTGATCCTAATGACAACAAAACCAGACCATAAGCGTTATGCTTGCTGACATTTTCAGTTCTGTTCAGACCCATGTTCAGTCTATAAACACCCAAGGTGCTAGAACTATGTTTCCTTTTTAGGTGACCACTTTATACTCCCAGAATGCTTTCATATGTTTAGAAGTGTACTCTCTGTAGGTTTTAGGGTTTGATATTTATTTAATATACTTATTTTTAAAATAACTGTCTGAGTGGTTGAGTCTTTCTAAAACCAGCAGGAATTTCATATAAAATTTAGTGCTTAGGTAAGGATTCTTTGGTGGTATTTATTTTTTCCTAAGCAGTTCTGATGTATATAATGAGGTTTAATCAGTGAATCCTAAGCTTAAAAGTCAAGCTAAGTAGAACTTCAAAATAGGCTATTCCGTGTTTTTTTTTTTTTTTCTTTTTTCTTTTCTGGCGTCACAAGCAGTATAAATCTGCAACTATGCCCCACACAAAGTGGTCATTTTATTGATGCCCTAATTCCATGCAATTTCCATTTTAGTGGAGATTCTTCCAAATAAGCCTAGTTTTTAAAATGAATAAAGCAAAAAATATTCTAGCAAAAAGATCTCCAAACATTAAAAACAAAAACAAAACAAGAACAAAAAACCCAATGATGGTGGTGGTGCAGGGTGGTGCTGTGAAAAAACTTTAACATTCCGCACAGCCAGAGTTAAGTGAAGACACAGAACAGTTTATTCCACCTCTGTGCTATCATTTACATCAGTTTTTCCTCAGTGAAGTAATGACTCATTCACCCTTGCAATAATTGCTAAAAAAGTGGCTGAATAATACAAGTGTAATTCAATAGGAAATAAATTGATTTTCTTTTGCTTCTTGTAAAAGTTTCATAACTAGGCATAAGTTATGGTCTGGGCAATACGTCTGTCCTGTGGTAAGCTAGCTCCCATTTTCATAGTCCCTTTCCAATACCCTAATAAACATAGAAAAATATTCAATGGGACTAAATCTTAGTTTTCTTCTGTCTTTTCTAGAAGGTAAATTTCAGACCTCCATCCACTATACATTTTTGCTTGAAAAAGATGAATCATTGTCCTTTTGCAATTATGTTAACGTTTTTTGTTATTTTACCAGGGGCATATTAACCAGACCAAACTCTGAACAAATTTTTACTTCTACAATGAAAAGGCGATCAGATAGCATATTAAAATGATGAGTGAATAATAACTTCTTGTAAGTGAACTAACATCTGAGTTTAAGGACACTCAGTCTACAGTGATTTTCTGGCCGAAGTGCATGTCTTTCTGCCTAATTATGTGCACAGATTTCAGACAACAAGGAGTGTCTTTAACATTAGATAAGAACCTGGGCTTTTATCTCAATCAATAGTCTTTAGCCTTTGAACTCATGTCAGTGGAAGACCAGTCTGTCACGTTCAGTTGTACCTGACCTCTTTTTCTTCTTGATGCATGCTGCCATTTACAAAAGAAACACACATAAGCACTCACACATGTTCATATCTAAGATATCAGTAGGCAAAATGTTTAGATTATGTGTGTGCTTGTATGTGCATGTACATGCACACAAACGTGTGGACAAGATCCTTTGTAGTTGTAGAGATGTGTGACCGTAATGATGATGTTAAAATTTTCTTGTTTCCTTTCACTGGGCTTTGTGTATCTCAAAGGAGCCCCATATGGTGCTCTTTGTCCGTGTCATTACCTCCTTACAGCCACTGTCTGCCAGGCAAAGGTAGAGCGAGCACTGCAGCTGTAGACAGCGATACAACTGGAATTGTCTAAGGTCAACAGTGCCGTAATTACTTTAAAATGTCAGCGTACAATAAAATACAACAGTTCATCTGGCAGAAAGCAAATTAGCTTTGACCATAGCGTAATTACCCTTTTCTCGGCACCATTAGAAGAGATCAAATCTCCACATTCAGTGTTTGAGGAAAGGCCATCAGAGTACACTCTACCTGACAAGGATGCACATTTGCCATTTTGAGATGTAATTAATTGTCCCTATAATAGAAAATTTTATATTTGACTCTGGAATTGAAATGTGTAATAACCTGGCTTCTTCATTTTAACCATTTTGCTGCTGGGGGAAAAGATATGTTTTGCCAAGTACAAGTGGGAAGTATCGGTATCAACCAGAATGTGGTTTTTATTTTGATAACAATTAGTTCCATCGCAGGAGTAATTGTTCTGAAATGACTTCTACTCATATTATGAATGATACTAATGTCCGGTCCTCACAGGGAGAAGCAGATTAAGAAATTAACACCATTACATATTTCCTGTTACAGTTTCTTTTTCTTCCTTGAGTGTGCATTTCCTATCTTGCTTGGATAATACGATCTGACTCAGCTTTCAGACGTATTAAAGGCTGATTTCTGCCACTGATCTTCATCTATGCTTCTCCTTCAACAGAGGCAATCTCAGTGTGGGCCTTCCAACCCCCATGGGCTTAATGTGCCATTGTACCAAGAACATCCGTTTCCCCCTCAAAGACTCTGCTTTAATGACAGAGAATACAAATGTAACAACGATATAGTAATTTGATTAACTCAGAAACAAACAGCAATGAGCTGACCAGTGACAGTCCCTGAAGGGCGTAGTATTCAATGCTGCTCGTTGACTTTCATGAATATTTCAGGATGCCAAAGCTGCTTTAAACTGGTTTGTAATGACTTAAGGTATCTGAGTTGCATTTTTCCCTGTGCCTGGTTGCAGACAAACACGTGTAACAGCTGTTTTAGGTTAGAAGCGTCTTGCACTGCACTTAGAGAATTCCACCACCAAAGAGATGTTTACGTTTTTCTTGATGTTTCATTCACTGTGTTGTGGGCTCCTTCATAGCATTTCAAATGAATAAATATTCTCTTGGGTTCAGAAGTCTCCCTTTTGAGTAAAGACTTTCTGGATGGGGGCAGGGTGTGCTTATCTAGTCCACCAATGTAAAAATTCGAAGTTGGCAAGAAAAATTTTAACATGACCCCTCTAATTGAACCATTGCTAGTTTTAATGTGCTAAAGCCAAAACAATAAACAGGCTTTCTGGTAAAATCACTGTAGCATGTCATTGATCAGTTTATCTCTTCAGAGCAGAAAATTATGGAGCATACTGTTTTTTTTTTTTTTCCCCCAGCTGCTAGGTTGCTTTGTTCATTTTCAGTGTCATTTAAAACTCTTAGATCATTTCACAGTACAAGAAATAATAAGGGCAAGGAAGGGTTTAAAAAAATAAACTACATCGTCAGATAAATTTCTGAAATAAATGTGAACATCAAGGAAGAAAGGGAAAATTCTTCTTTGAGGTCCATTTGTCCTAGATTAAATCAAGATGTCTGTGAATATGTGTAGGGGATAATTCATAGAAGGTAGGGTAGTAAATGTCATACGGAGAGTTTGGCAAGACCTGGAGAGGCTGACACTTAAACTGCAAGGCTAACCAAATAAAAATTTTCAGCAGCTCAGGAAGAGCACATATTAATGACTTATCCTTTTGAAAGAAACATGATTGATTCTATTTTTACCGAGTGATATTTGGAAGAGTCTGTGGTGGGTTAACCAGGACCTCTCTGAAGCATGAGTTAACCCAGAGCTGAGGGAGGTCATTTCAGAACTTTGCAAATTCGCCATCACTTTCCTCGTTTCCCATTAAAATGTTGAAGCACAAAGTGAAGTCTTCACCTGTCACTGCATGCTCCCCCATTGCTCTATGCCCCCTTCTCTCTTTCCCAGTGCACTGAATTTCCCTTGCTTCACGAGACATGATACTTGGCTGTCTTTTGATACTCTGCACTGGGCCCATGAATTAAGGTCTCCACTCTGGATTTTACAATCCCACAATTTTACCCCTCCCCTCTGAATATACAAAACTTTCAACATCCTTTGGAAAAGGAATTTCAATTTGTTCAGTTTCTATTCTTTTATCATTGTACATATTGTTTTTTTATTATGGAAAGGACCATGTTAATTGTCATTGCTTCAACTACCGGTCTGTTACAATGTTATGGCCATAAGCAAATTTGCTGGACATTACTGAAACGTAGAATGTAAAACATTAGACTTATAGAAGTAGAAAGTAGAATGGAAACTGCAAAATGATACAGGGAAGTATGGTGAGAAGTTTGGGGTAAAGGTACCAAATTGTGATTATACAATAGAGAAAATTGTTGAGATATATTAAATACCATAGTGACTATATTGTAGTAAAAAACTACACATTGTCATATGTCCCACACTCAAAAATTCTCTAAAATTAAATTTCAACTGTTCTTAGCCCCCAAATAAGTATATGAAGTAGCTAATATTAGATTGCCTTAATCATTCATCATTAAACACAGTTTAGCACATCATATTCCATGGAAATATAATTAAAGCTAGCACAATGTTTAAAAAAATGAAAGATGAGTTTAGAAAGTTGGTAAAATAAAAAGTTGATTGGTACTAATGTAACTTTATTATACATGAGAAAAGTAATTGAGAAAAATCAAGATGTGAGATTCCAAATTTTAACAAACTTTTCAAATTCAACTTCTTTTCATTTGATTCAGTGGCATAAAATAAATGGATCTCAGCAAAAAAAAAAAAAAAAATACACAACCGCAAATGACAGCAAAGATGAGAAGACATATATCAGAAGCTTGCACTGGCTGCTGGGCTAATATACTTTTACCTGGAAACAGCCTGAAAGCATTCTTGAGAGAATCACAGAACAGACACATAAACAAAAAATTGTAAAAAAAATAAATAAATAAAGAGAGAAAAACACCTGTAAAAATCAAATTAAAATTAAGAGTTTGTGCAACAGTGAGTTCTAGGGTGTTGCTCATGGAATTGTACCTATCATACAGGAGAGCACAAAACCAGCATAGAAACAAGCTATCTGTTCTTCTCCATCAACTTGAAGGAAATCATTTTATTTACCTTAGAAAACCAAGTTGTTGGTGCTATATGCTTATGCAGTGAAGTACTTGTTAAAATATCAGTTCTTTCTACTTTTCTCTTAGATGTTGGCACCTGAGAGGAATCCTGTTTTCAATTGAGTATATCACTCTCCCTTCATACTTCAAGCAGCATCAGAAATATCAAGCCTAGTGTTGAGCTTCAGATTATCATGAGGATTCACAGTATTTTAACTTCTGTGCATTTACCTTTTAATCTTCTCCTCAAATTTGTATTTTTGAAACTACGAAAATTAGCCAAAAATAACTAAAATTGTAACGCAATTTTACAAGAGGTTTTCTCTATTATTCTTGAAGAAAAATACTTTTATATTTTTACTTCTCTCGTTCAATCATCTTTCCTTTCTCGTTTATGGATGATGATCTTGTTTCTGTTTAATGGATAAAACATGAAATGAAACAAAACATCTACCTCTGGACCAAAACTTAAGAAGAGGTAGATGAACCGTCTGCCGCAGTATAAACACAACTCACTAGCTCCAGAGCTGGAACGAAACCTACTGCAAGAGTGTGTATTCCATGTGTTCTGCTATTTAAATGTTTTTCAAGGGGAAGGAAACAATTGAATCTATACAATGAATAATATATGAATATTCATTCACATTTGCTTTATTGCAGTCATCAAAAACTTGAAATAATTCAAGTAACCACCAATAATCAACGAAAATTTGACATCCTCAAATAATGAAAGCTAGTCAAGTTAAAAGGATAAATTCTGGATGCATACAACAATGCTGAGGTCATTTAACTGTCTTGAGAAAAATAAATCAAATAAAATAATACATGCATATCACACATGTATAAAATAGGCAGCAAAACTGTGGTGACAGAAATGTGGCCAGACGTTACTGAAGACAGAGATGTGCAAAGAGAGTTTGCATGAGTGGTCACAGGAGAGGCCATATGAGTGGTGGGCATTGTCACACCCCTGCTGTGGTGGTTTTCTAGGGGGCTAAATGTCTCAAATATTGGTATTGTGTACTTTAGCTATAGACAACTTACTGAATGTCAGTTACATCTCAGTAAAGATGTGGGACATGGAAGTTTTTTATAGAAAATAAATCACCTTTTCTCTGAGGAATAAGATTCCTGTCTTCAAACTGTATAATACTGTGTATACTAAACCTTTAGATTAGATGAGCTGATGTTTCTAAGATCTTTGTGTTCCTTTTTTTCCATTTCTCCCTTTTTGTCTCTCTGGCTCAGCTCCTGTCATTTTCTTCATGAACTCCAGACTCATATATTGAGCTTGCACATGATAGTTTATTCACTCTAACATATTCCAATCAATTTATGTTTTATAACTTTCCACAAACGTCTTCTGAACGATTGACCTGGCCCCCAGTTGTTCTGCAGAAAACTGGGAGTCATCTTGACTTAGTCTCCCTTTTGAAAATGGTTTTGACAGTACCTTCCAACACATGGGAAACTTAACGATGTTTGCAAAGCTCTTGGATGAGAGTATCCTAGTTTCATGCCTTTATTATCTCTCACTTGAATTGTGATGATCTTTTAAGCAGTCTTGCTTCCTCTTAATATTGACTATTAGATGATTTTACAAAGAAAATGATAACAAATTTCTTTCCTAAACAAAGAATCTTATTTGTTTGCTTAACATCTGGAGATAAAATTTAATCCCCTAACCATGGCTTCCACATTTTAGAACACAGACACAGAATAAAGTATTCTGTTATCATTTCACTCCATGCTAGATCCCATGACCGCTGTTCTCTAGCTACAATGAGTGATTTTCTACTTCTTAGAACAGCATGACATGATGGTACACCCTTGTAATCTGAACACATAGGAGGTTAAAGTAGGATGATTGGAAATTTCTCGGCTATGTTCCTACATATTCGGTTTTAGACCATGAGTGATACGAGACCATGTCAAAACAACAACACAGACACCCATAAAATAATGGTGTCTATTCTTCCTTTTTTTTTTGTTTTGTCAGGAGTATTTTTATGCTGAATTTACTCAGGGTTAATTTTTGCACTTTTCAGACCTCAGTAAAATGTTATTCTCACTGACAAATTACCAATATCTGTCCTGTCCAAATGACCCACTTATGTTATCCATAGTCACATTCAAGTCTTTTGTTCAGATTACTCTTTGAAGTACTAATTGAGGCTGTTGATCTGAAAATTTGTGCTTCATTTCTCTCACAAGATGGTATTCTTCAAGAAAGTAGAGATATTGCCTATTTTTTTTACTAGTAGTATATCATAATTATGGGTCAATAGTCAATTACATGTTCTAGCTCATTAAAAAACTACTAGTTGTATTTCTTGCTGGATATATTTTTTCTCAAAGTAATTTATCTTCTGTGATGGAAAGAAGCACAGAAAGCTCTTACTCATTGCTGTGGTGTGAGTTTATACGATGGTATCCTGATGCTGCCTAATTTCATGATTAGAAGAGGTGTAGTGGGATCTGGAAAGGTTTGCCCTTAGTGAAAAGTGATCTTGGAAATCCAGGCACAATGGTACGTTGCTTGAGAGCTGGTATCCAGTGTATTTAGAAGCATAACCATAACTATTAATTAACATTATTGCTATTTTACAGTAGAAGAAACTGAGTTTCAGTAAAGATCATCTCTCACTGTAAGAGAGAAAATACATGACATAACTGAGGCCAAAACTGAGAGGCAGGGAAATCTGAATTTGACTCATTAATGTTCTTCTATACTTCAAATATTTTGAGAGATAAATTATTAAAAACTCACGAGGTGAGTCTTGGGCCTCGTGTTCAGACATACTGTTTATACTCCACTCCTTATTTTCTGATAACTTTATATTTTTTCTGTTTTTTTTTAAATTTTTTTCTCTTTTTAATTCTAGTTTTTTTTTTCACACATTACTCCAAAAATAAAATAAAATAAAAGGATGACCAACTACAGCCAGCACATAATTTTATTGGACAACTTTAACAGATTATTTGTTTACAGGCAATTTTTTTCCTTAAATAGACAAGACACAGGACCATAAATATAATGATGATGATTTCTGTTGGGAAGGAAACCGAAGAGTAAAGAAGTGAATGTTCTGCTTTAATATTTTGCAAGAAATAGCTATCTGCTCCCTGCCTCCTATGCACTCACTCACCAATGTCATCTTTTTAATATGTTCTTCAAAAACCTTCACATTTTGTAAAAGATTCTGAAAGGCTGCAAGCTGTGTATCTCAAGGTAGTGATCATATTTAACTTCTCATGCAAAACTACCTTTTAAATATAGGCACTAAACAGCATTTTGGAAAAGTAGAGTTTTTTGTAGCATATTGACATATATACACAGTTTTCAAACTTTTTTTTAATATAAGAATGAATTGTTTCCCATTCCAATTTTTCAAAATAGATGGTAATATTATTTATTACAAAGTGTAAACTTATTACACATTTTCTCCAAATAACATGACATTCTTTCCTAAAAAGCCAAACACACACAAACACACACACCTAAACAGAGGCATGTGTTGAAAATAAAATAAAAAGAACCAAAGAAAATGATCAGATGCATTTGCTTAAGTGAAAAATCTATGTCAGAATGCATTTCATACTGATACAGGGTGATAGACATGGGCAAGGGAGAGCCAGTGCCACCTGGAGACCATGTGCTCCTTCAAAGAATGATGCAGATTCAAACCCTCAGATAAAAACGTACAAGCCAGCAACTTCAAAAGAGAAGAATAAAAAAACCCAACAACTGAGAATTGTATCTTGCATACATAAACACTTACTGTGCACATGTGTGCTGATACCATACACTTGTAGAGTATATCTGATGTCAAAGTACATTATCCTAATAGCTGAGTAAGAAGAAAACTGTTAAAACTCCTAGTTCATAATGCGCTGTGTACATAAAAATTTTCATGAGGTTCTGGAAAAATCCTTGCATATACAATATTTGACATTATTTACGTTTAATTAGACAAAATCAAATCCTACAAAGTTGGTTTGTTAGATGTGTCCAAGGCCAGTTGTTTATGTAAGTACTGAATCATTAATGTGAAGCTTCTTCCATAATTACCAGGCTGTCAGATAAGAAACATGCTTCCTAGAACAGCTAAAGACACTTAGAGATGACACAGTTACAAACCCCACTTCACACTGCTGGAATGCTTGCAAAAGACATGCATGAATATGTGAAGCATTTTACAGAGGCAAACTGACCCAAAGGGAGCAGTGAAAACCAAGTGAATGGTTGTGTGATGTTTTCCCTTTTAAAATTAAGGTGACCCAAACAGAAAATATGTTGAGTTACCTCTTTCTCTCTATGCTTCTCTCTGTCTGTCCCTGTCTCGTGTGTGCCTGAGTGAGAGAAAAAGAGAGTACTGTGTGTAGTGTTTTAGCGCTGTATGAGCATGTTTCACGTGTGCATGTATATTTGTCTGTGAGAGTTCTACCTCTAATCGGTAGGCAGTAGGAAGAGACTGTGACGCACTGGCCATCGTTGAGTATCTGAGACTCCCAAAGTGTGCTCGAAATGACACACTTCCTCCAACAACACCACACCTACTCCAACAAGACCACACCTCCTAAAAGTGACACTCCTTATGAGACTACGGTGGCTGTTTCATTCAAACCACCACAAATTTCAAAACCAAACATTACACTTGGTTACTCCTATTTGTGGAAGTTATGTCCTATATTGTTTTTTTTTTTTTTTCTGGGAATCACAAATCTCTTCTTTTTAATTTTTATTTTTTTAATATTCATCACAGGTTATTTACTTTGTATCCCATCCATAGCCCCCTGTGTCATTCCCTCCCAATCCCACTCTCCCTCTCTCACCTCCTCCCTGTCCCTTTTCAAGTCCACTGCTAGGGGAGGTCCTCCTCCCCTTCCATCTGACTGACCCTAGCTTATCAGGTACCTTCAGTACTGGCTGCAATGTTCTCCTTTGTGGCCTAGCAAGGCTGTTCCTCCATCGGAGGTGGGAGGTAGGTAAAGGAGCCAGTCCTTGAGTTCATGTCAGAAATAGTTCCTGTTCTTACTAGGGAAACCCACTTGGATACAAGAAACAGGACAGGAGACTAACACAGAGGGCCTCTGAAAGACTCTACCTTGCAGCATATCAAAGCAGATGCTGAGAGCCAACCCCTTGTGGGATGAGCAGCCTAGGGAGGCCACAGAGGAGGACATTGCAGTCAGTCCTGGTGAGACTTGATAAGTTAGGAACTGATGGAAGGGGAGGAGGACCTCCCCATCAGTGGACTTGGAGAGGGCCATGGGAGGATATGAGGGAGGGAGGGTGGAATTGGGAGGGAATGAGGGAGGAGGCTACAACTGGGATACAAAATAAATAAACTGTAATTAATATAAAAAATCTTTTTTAAAAAGTTGTGGGAGTAAATCACCTGAATTTCAGCTGTATTCCATGAGACAAAACCCATCCCTAGCAGTGTGCCATGGCCAGGAACCTCAGAGTAGATAGGCCATGAGTCAGGGAGATGCCAAATACTATTGTAGTGCTAAGCAATATAGAAATAGGATGACTCCTAATGACATTCTAATATAGACATAGATTAGTATGTTGCTCAGCCATCACGAGAGAAGATTCCCCTTACAGCAGATGAAAACAAATACAGGTACTCACAACTAGACATTGTTCAGAGTGAGAGATCTTGGAACACTCAGTTTTTCCCAACATAGTATTTTTCTTTTGGTTATTTTGATAATTTCACATCATGCTCACCCACCATGCTCGCTTTCCAATTCTCACTTCCCATGTCTTCTCTCTTTCCCTGTGACATCTCCTCAAAAGGAAAAACAAGAGGGAAAAATAACCCATGAACACTCAATGTTAAGGGAAATTTGTCTCCATCAAATCTCTCCTGATGCAGGACTCAGGGAACTCTGTCTAGTAGGCAGAAAGATTGCAAAATCTCGTAGGGAGAGAAGACAACAAGAAGACAAGGCTTTTTAGACACAGTAGAAGGGATACACGGTGGCCGCATGCACGGGGCCTACACTGGACCATGTCAGATGGCATTGCAGTGCTGTGAGAGGGCATGAACACAACTTCCATCCCTAACCCAGGAGCTACCTCCATTAGATGACCTCTTAGAAAGGAAAAATGAGTTTTCTCCAATAGAGTCCCATTGTATATACAAGGCATACCAAAGGCAGTTGCCATGCCCTGTAATAAATACTCAATACAAAATGAATTCAGTAGTATTTTGAGAAGATATTGTTATTGTTGTTGTTTTGTTTTGTTTTTTGTTGTTCTTTGTTTCATAATGCTTGTACGAGCTTATTATTTTCCTTACAGGTCTTTTGACCATACATGATTGTTGACAGTTTGTTGTTCTTATGGGATTAATATAAATGCATATATGTATGTCTGTAGAGGAATTTTAATCCAGCAACATGGCTGCTTTCGCAAAAGATCATCTCCAAAGACATCTTAAGTCCATGTGATCCACGTGGAATGAGGACATGATCTGGCTTACATGATCTGACTGGAATAGAGACTCCATTAGTACAACTTTAAAGCCAAACAATAAAGGCGAAGTTGATTTATAGAAGGAATCAGTCATGTTTGAAAGTAACATCTAAATGAGAGGCAGAAAAAGTGATGAATTAGAGAAAAGTTTGACAGAATAAGTCAGAGATAGGATATACCTTACTCCCATGATAACAGGACAGAAAGGAAAAGCTATTCAAGAAAAGTGCAGTGAGAGAGAAAATGAGAGTTTTTACTGAGAGTTTCTTACTGGGACAATTTTACAGAAAAATACTGCAGAGAGAACAAGCTAGACACAGGTAAAGACAAAATGAGCCAGAGAATGAAAAGGAGCCAAAGATTAAAACATATTGTCCAAATTGGTTTGAGGTCAGACAGAAGCCAAGAGAAACCAATTTGAATCAGTCAGCTTGGAAAGGCGTTTGGACCAGAACAGACCAGAATTCTGGCTGAGTTGAACCACCCAGCCAGAATTCAGAAAGCACTAGAAAATCTTGGGTATGACTCACATCTCGTTCCCTCACCTAAGGAAATAAAAACAACATTTACAACATATAATATTTGGAGTGACATAGCTACCACCTATTTTTCAGGTTTTGAGACCCTTCATACTGGTTTGTATAGTGGCTGTACTAATTTACATTCTCACCAACACAATATAAAATTCATTTCCCCCAGTCTCATGAGCATCTATTTTCTTGATGATAGCCACTCTAGAGTGAGCTACCTACTATCTCCAAAGACAGTCATCTTCTGAATTATGAGAGAGATTTTCAAGCAGAAGTTGGCAAGAATACACTCTTCAGTTACTAATACTACAGTATTTGTGGTTGTGCCTAGAAGGAAGACACTAGTCATTTCATATACCCTCATTTATACGTTCTTAATGTTTCCCTTTGTAGTTAAAATAAAATGCAGGATCATCTAGGCAAACTACATGAATAAGTTTCTCCCTTCTATTTTCTAGACATTTTTTCATCCTTCCTAGTTCTATAACACCCCTTTCTCCAGCCATCTGCATTAGCATTTAACTAATATAACAGTTCTCAACCTCTATACCATGACCCCTAAGACCATCAGAAAACAGATAGTTACACTATGATTTATAACAGTAGCAAAATTACAGTTATAATATAGGAACAAAAATAGTTTTATAGTTGGGGGTCACCACAACATAAGAAACTGTATTAAAGGGTCACAAAAATATGAAAGTTGAGAACCAATGATTTAATACAACTGTTCTATGAACTTCAAGTCATTATGCCTGCATTCTCAGCTGAACATTATTTCTGAAAGCTATTATCTTGAACACATTATACAAACTAGTCCTGAAAACATTCTGTATTTACCCTGATTTCTCTGAGTCAAAAAAAAAAAGGAACAAATCCTTCATGTTTGAGGAGTGATGCCAACCTCTAACTAGAGCTCAATGTTGTTATTAATGATCTGACCCTTATAGAAAAACCACTTTATTTATATGTTGAATTTAAAACTTCTGAGAACATTCATATCAAAAAATAGCATCAAGAAATCCACAATGTAAAAACCATTCCCATCACTCTTCAAACAAGTGTTCTAAGCTTATTTATTTATTTATTTATTTATTAGATTTCTCAATTTTATAATCAAATTTTTATTGATGTTTCACCCAATTGAAGTAAGCTATAAATATATCGTTAACTCTCGATAATTTAGGTCAGGGTTTAATTTTAATCTTAGAAAATATATCTAAATTTCTCTAAAATGCATAATCTGGGGAGTATTTTCAATGATTCTTGAAAGTAAATAATTAAAACTACAACTTCTAATTTCATTTCAAATTTTTTGGAAATTGTTATGATATTATTAAATCTATACATTTCAATTACTTTCTAGAAAAGTAACTGTGTTTTCTATACAAATAACAACAAAGAATAATTGTTATAATTATCTTTTTATGTTAAGGACTATTTATTTGACTTTATACAACAACCATACACATAGCTCCTAAATTTTATAAGAATAAAAGAATCAACTGGAGGCCTTTGATTAAGAGTTTATGCATGTAGATGTGTAAATAGTCTCAAATCATATGAAAAAATGCTTTATTTTAAAGGCAGTAAAATGTATTGAGGTGTCTGGTCATTCAATGCACCTACTCGTGGAGAGGAGTTTGGGCCAGAACAGCTGAGCTGAACCAGCCACCGAAAGTTGAGAAAGAGCTAGAAAAGCTTTGGAATAACTCTCATCTCATGCCCTCACCGGAGGAAATAAAAATATTTACATATGTCTCTATGTCTTTATGTGTTTCTTGTGCTTTTTAGTTGGATTTTTTTTTCTATTTGTTTTGTCATATAATGATTTGTTTGTCTTTATTTTATTTTATTATATTTTAGGTGCTTATATTTTTAGCAAGTAATAACAAGAAAGGGTGTGGACTTGCTTAGGTTTGGAGTTGGAGAGAGTATGGAAAGAGCTGGGGAGGGCATACTGAGGAGACAGAGAGGATCTGGGGGGAGTTTATGGAGGGAAACCATATCAAATATATTGTATAAAAAGAAAATCTATATTCAATGAAAAAAGACTAATTCAACAACAGAGAAATTGTGCCTGGTACTGGAAACCTAGCCAAATCCCCAGGCTTAATGCAGCCGTGAATTCTAAAGAAAAACCTACAACCCCCACTTTACTAAACCAGCACACTCCCTACTGCATTTTAAATGTTTGTCCATATATCTACAGCGAGCCTATAATCTTCCTTCATCAAAGGAAGTTCTCTCTGTAACAGCAGAAACCGTTGCAGAAAATCACAATAAATCAAAACACAAAGATGTGACGCTCACTCCCAATGCAACTATGATACATCTATAATACAAATTCTACATGTAAGGGTCGGGATTATTTTTGTAGAAGAGGCAGACATTGAAAGGGCCAGAGAATCAAAGAGTTTGCTATGAGATTGTTTCCTAGTAATATCAGAAACTACATCCATAAACTCTCATCAACATGACTACCTAATCATGAGCTGAACAAGGACAAAAATAGATATGCCGAAGTAGAAAAAGAAATGACAAAGAGACTTGAGCCCTACATGAGGAACTATAGACAACTAATGAATATCCATAGTGGGAGAGTCTTCCAAAGGAAAATGTAAACCAATTGGTTATCCATAAAAATGGTCTGCCTTCAGGGTCTTTTCTGAAACTGACATTCAACCAAGGACCATGTATGGATATAACCTAGAACCTCCGCTCAGATGTAGCCTGTGGTAGCTCAGTAACCAATTGGTTTCCCAAAGTGAGGGGAACAAGGACTATTTCTAACAGGAACTCAATGAAGATACCTGATAAAACAGGATCAGATGAATAGGGGGAGGTCCCCCCCTATCAGTGGACTTGGAAAGGGGCACAGTGGTGATGAGTGAGGGAGGGAGGGACTGGGAGGGAATGAGGGTTCGGGGCACGGCTGGGATACAGAATTAATAAAATGTAACTGATAAAAATAAAAAAAAATGGTCTGCCTTGAAAACATACATACAAATAATAATATATAGATTAAGGAGGTTATATTTAGAAATATACACATATGTGTATATATTTATCTCTCTCTCTCTGTATATATATATATATATATATATATATATATATATATAAAACAGCAATATAGATGCAAACAAATAATGTTGGTATATAAATTTATTTATGAATATTAATTTTCTATTAATTGTGCAAATGGAAAGTGCTATTTGTACCTGATAGTTCTTAGGTACTTAAAATAGAATTGCTAAATATGATAAATAGCAATAACTACAATAGTAATATTACTCTTATTTAATATAATGTAACTAAATGTTCCATTTAAATATTTTATACTTAGCAAAAAAAATTAAAGAGAGGAAAGTTTTCAGATAAAAGATGAAATAGATATACTTTACTTTTAAGTTACCATTATATGTGGTAGACTTTTTGAAAGTAACAAAGTATAGGCTATATAGTTGCAACATGATATTTTTCACTTTTATTAGGCTACTAATTTTAGAAAACAGTAGGTTTCATATGACATTTTATGTATACCTTTAACATTTTTGCTTATATTTAGTTTTCTATTACTCTCCCATTCTCAACAGTTTCTTACCTTGGTCCCATGTCAAACTATCTGCCTTCAACTTTTACACTTTCTCTCTTTTTTTGTTTTAAATTTTTTATTTATTACAATTTATTCACTTTTTATCCCAGTTGTAGCCACCTCTCTCATATCCTCCCAATCCCATCATTCCTCCCTCTTCTCTTCCCACTGCTAGAGAAGGTCCTCCTCCCCTTTCATCTGACCCTAGCCTATCATGTCTCATCTGGACAGGCTGCATTGTCTTCTTCTGTGGCCTGGTAAGGCTTCCCTCCTCCCTTCAAGGGGAGGTGATCAAAGAGCCAGCCACTGAGTTCATGTGAGAGACAGTCCCTGTTCTCCTTATTGTGGAACTCACTTTAAGACTAAACTGCCATGGGCTACATGTGTTCAGGGGTTCTAGATTATCACCATGCATGGTCCTTGGTTGGAATAGCAGTCTCAAAAAAGACCGCTGGGCCCAGATATTTTGGTTCTGCTGCTCTCCTTGTAAGAGCTTCTGCCCCCTAAGGTCTTTCTATCTATTGCAGGTAGGAAGGTAACTAATACAACCACTTTGGAGACCAAGCTGGTGCTTTCTCCGACAATTAGGAATAGTGCTACCTCAAGATCTAGTTATACCACTCCTAGGCATATATCCAAAATATGTTCAAGTATACAACAAGGACATTTGCTCAATGATGTTTGTAGTTGCTTTATTCATAATAGCCGCTCTGGAAAGAACCCAGATATCCCTCAGTTGAAGAATAGATACAGAAATTGTGGTACATTTTCACAATGGAATACTACTCAGCAATTAAAAGCAGGGAAATCATGAAATTTGCAGGCAAATGGTGGGGACTACCATCCTGAGTGAGATATCCCAGAAGCAGAATGACACACATGGTATATACTCACGTATAAGTGGATATTAGACATATGATATAGGATAATCATACTAAAATCTGTGCACATAAAGAAGCTAATCAGGAAGGAGGATTCTGGGTAAGATGATCAATCCTCACTCAGAAAGGAAAATGTGATAGACCTTGGAAGATAGAGAAAACAGGCAACAGAACAGGACAGGACCCTACCACAGAGGGCCTCTGAAAGACTCTACCCAGCCGAGTATTAAAGCACATGCTGAGACTCATAATCAAAGTTTGGGCAGAGTGCAATTTCTGCCTTTTAGGTTCATAATCTGCAGTAATCTTTAATTCCTCCGATTGAATTTCAATTGACCTGACTTTTTCTTTTTAGTTAGTTTTTTTTAATTGATGTAATAAAATACCCCAAATGTTGTGTAAATTAAAAGGGTTGTTCAGCTATACAATGTTTATCATTATCCCTATAATTGTTACAGCAGTATTATTTAACCTGCTATCACAATAAATAAGACACAGACACCTGTTAGATTTATAATTCCCTTATTACCTTGGGATAATTAGGTAATTTCTACCTATGCCATTTCAATAATCTTACTATTCACCTTCCATACCCAGTCCAATGCCATCTGCCGTAACCATCCTTATCTAGGCTATCTTCCATTAATAATCTTGTAAATACTTGGCTGTATTCTTCATCTGAGCCTTTCCAGATCATTATTGGAGTCCTTCCTCCTGGCCCCTGTTATTTCTTCTCCACGCTAACCCCATCATGGCATTTTCCTGCCTCCTCTCTTCCTTTCTATCTATTTTTCATGATTCTCCTGAACCCTAAGCCAGAAAATTTTAGCTACACCTGCCCCATTCTGCCCTTGTCAGATTTTAAGCTTTATTACTATTATTATTATTACTATTATGTACAGTTTATTCACTTGTATCCCAGATGTAGCCATCTCCTTCATTCCCTCCCAATCCCATCCTCCCTTCCCTATCTCCTCCCATGCTCCCCCCTCCAAGTCCACTGATATGGGAAATCCTCCTCCCCTTCAATCTGACCCTAGCTTATCAGGTTTCATCCAGACTGGCTGCATTGTCTTCCTCTTTGGCCTAGTAAGGCTTCCCGCCTTCCCTCAGGGGGAAGTTACCAAAGAGCCAGCCACTGAGTTCATGTCAAAGATAGTCCCTGTTCCCCTTACTAAGGTACCCACTTGGATACTGAGCTGCCATGGCTACATATGTGCAACAGGTCTAGGTTATTTTTAATCAACCAGTCAGCTATAATGTCTTAGGCAGGTTTACAAAAGAATAAGTTTATAAAGGCAGTAATCAGATCTTGAGGGCCAGTAATTAACATCAAATTACAATCATCAGACCAATGCCCAACACCCAAAGAAGCAACTTTAAAAACAATCTGACTTAATAGGGCTTGACTATCTCTCATGTCAGGGAAGGCAGGACAAGCAAAGAGGGAGGTAGCTGACCACACTGTGGTCACAGAAGAGGAGCTATTTATGCTGGTGTTTTATTTGTCTGTCAGAGACTCAACTCACTGGATGGCATCATTTATGTCTAGGATATGACTCACCTTCTCCATTAACCCCTTCAGGCAGCATCTTTATAGCCTCATCCCATAGTATGCTTGCTAGGTGATTCAAAGTCCAGCCAAGTTGACAATGAAAATTAACCATGACTAAATAGCATCGAAGAATATTACATTGTGTTTTTTGTATATATAAACACATACACATATAAACACACATGTCCATTTTTTTTAATTTTTATTTAACTTTTATTAAATACACTTTATTCCTTTTGTATCCCCCCATAAGTCCCTCCCTCCTCCCCTCCCGGTCCCACCCTTCCCCCCTTTCTGCATGAATGCCTCTCCCCAAGTCCACTGATAGGGGAGGTCCTCCTCTCCTTCTTTCTGATTTTTTTTTTTTTTTGTTCTTCTCAATGCAGTTTATTCAGGAACCTTGGACAATCTTCTGACCCTGGGGAAAGCCAGCCCACAGCTTAAAATAGCCTCTGGGTAGCCAACCCCAGCGTGCCTCGTGGGCAATGCAGATAGGTCCACATACACGGAAGCAAGCCAGATCCTCAGCCTTAGCCAAATATGGAGTTGTTTGTGACAGAGAGCACTCACCATCGGGAAGGTGGAAGGCGGAAACCAGCTCCATCTTTAAGGCGCGGCATTACACAGCTCTCTACAGTTCCCCCTTTTTGTTTTAGACACATCAGGCAAGAGTAGAGGTCTGATCTCTGATATTAGAAATATATTGGGACTTTGTACCAATGTTCATTTAGGTGTCATCCACCCAAAGAGCATCAGACCCGTCCGATACCTTTTTCTCAGAGGCGGGACCTGGGGCATCATTTTTTCTGTTGATAGAGATCAGGATTCATATTGTGAATGGTGCCTCAATAAACAGTGAAATGTAGATCTGCCTTGTATTTGTAAGGCACTGTCTCCCTACTGCCTTTGTTCAGGTCATTCGAAGTCACCCCATGAAAACTGATACTTAAGCAGAAAATTCAGTTCTAACCAAATGATTACCTGTATTATTTTCTGCATCAGAGTCTTAAGTATACTCAGTTGTCACTTGTAAATATTATTTAAATGCTTTCATGTATCTCCATCATGCTATGTTCTCTTAAAAATCTGACAGTAAAACAATGAAATTATTAGAATAACTTTAAACAAAATTTTGTATTGGGCTTAAATTCATTTATATCTTTTGGGTATTTGATATTGCTTCCTAGATAACATTAAAGTATTGAGAGGTAACTTCTAACATAGAATCCAGATATTTACATTTTAAAAAAGCTCCTGTGATGCCCCACAGCCCAGAACTGACCGTGAGAATCAGTACTCTAAAGAGAGACTCTCCTAGAATGACTATTCAAACCATAGCAGTCATTTGTAAGTACAGATAAGTAAGATTCTTTGTGATTTGAATCATATCTTAAGCAAGATGCTAAAGCAAAGAACTCACTTGAAGTTTTCTTTCCACAAAGAAATAATTTTAATACCGGAAATGTTTTGTAGAGTACTGCAGCAACACATCAATGATGCCAAGAATAGTCTTCAATTGAAAAGTTTCATTATTTCATGCAGTCAATTTTGTCCAGATCTTGGAGGATTACAATGAGGTTCTTGGGTTTGTCATTGTTTAATCCAGTGATCATGCTTACACTTTTGGTTGCAGGTTGTAGGTGACACTGGCTTGGCATCTAACCCAGGTGAGCTACAGTATAAAAAGTCACTTTTACTGCACTAAATGATTATTTCCTGAATATAACTGTGTGCCCTAAACCAATTGTTTTCATAATTAAAAAATCAATTCACTGTGAATAAAAATGCAATGGTTGATTAGATAGTAAAAATGTTATTGAATCACTGTTGACTTCCCTCAGGAACCCTCTCAATGTTTTGTGGGAAAACATCTGAGTAATCATTTATCTGAATTCTTGAATATATTGGAAGATAGTGCAAAGTGATGGGAGTAAATATTCTCAAACTTTTTTCAAAGATAAAGCAGGTGATTGAAGAAGTAGATTGGAATTGAGAGCCTGTTTGCAGTCTGTGGTTTGCAAAAATGAAGTGTCCTAAAGAACAGTATTTACATTGCTATCTTACACACTGTACGAGGAAAATTTGTCTTGTTTGAAGCTGTGCTTGAAGAGGGGTGTTTGTGGGGTACAAAATTCAAGGCTATTATTATTAAACATATGGACAAAACTGATATATATGAATGTATGTTTGTATACTTGGACAAGTATATATATTTGTATAAGCAGCCATAATTTATTCTTCCCCTTGTCACTCCCCACTCTACATTGTAAGATATATTAAATATGGAGCAGGTGGGCAGAGAGTATTACTTCATAATAAATAGTAATTATGATTCCTTTTTTATTTTTATCATATTTTTATTTTTTATATTAATTACAGTTTATTTACCTTGTGTCCCAGCTGTAGCATCCTCCCTCATTCCCTCCCATTCCCACCCTCACTCCCTCATCTCCTCCTTGCCCCTCTCTAAATCCACTTATAGGGGAGGTCCTCCTCCCCTTCCATCTGACTCTACCTTATCAGTTCTCACCAGGACTGGCAGCAATGTCCTCCTCTGTGGCCTAGCTAGGCTCCTCCTCCCACAGGGGCTGGGGAGGTGAAGGAGCTACCCATAGAATTCATGCCAGAGAGAGTCCCTGTTCTCCTTACTAGGGAAGCCACTTGCATACTGAGATGCCATGGACTACACCCAAACAGGGGTTCTAAGTTATAAACATGCATGGACCCTGGTTGGAGAATCAGTCTCAGACCAGCCCCTGTGACCACATATATTTTGTCCGTGTGGAGCTCCTATTCTCTACAGGTCTAACTAACTCTCTCTTCTTTCATATGATTCCCTGCACTCTGCCCAAAGTTTGACCATGAGTCTCAGCATCTGCTTTGATACACTGCTATGTAGAATCTTTCAGAGGCCCTCTATAGTATGCTCCTAGCCTGCTTCTTGTTTTCTCCTAGTTACAGTGTCCATCCTATTTGTCTTTCTAAGTAAGGATTGATCATCTTACCCTGGGTCCTCCTTCTTGTTTTACTTCTTTAGGTGTACAGAGTTTAGTTTAGTATGTTTATGCTGTTTTATCCTATAGGTCTATTATCCACTTATAATTGAGTATATACCATGTGTGTCTTTCTGCCTCTGGGATACTTCATTCAGGATGATCTTTTCTAGGTCCAACCATTTGCCTGCAAATTTCACGATTTCCCTGTTTTTAATTGCTGAGTAGTATTCCACTGTGTAAATGTACCACAATTTCTGTATCCATTCCTCCATTGAGGGACATCTGTGTTGTTTCCAGGTTCTGGCTATTAAGAATAAAGCTGCTACAAACATGCTTGAACAAATGTTCCTGTTTTGAACATCTTTTGGATATATGCCTAGGAGTGGTATAGCTGGATCTGGAGGAAGCACTATTCCTAATTATCTGAGAAAGTGCCAGATTGATTTCCAAATTGGTTGTAAAAGTTTACATAACCACCATGCAATGGAGGAGGGTTCCCCTTTCTCAACAACCTCTCTAGCATGTGATGTGATTTGAGTTTTTGATCTTAGCCATTCTATTGGGTGTAAGGTGAAATCTCAGGGTTGTTTTGATTTGCATCTCCCTGATGGCTAAAGACATTGAGCATTTCTTTTTTTAAATTTTTTATTATTTAACTTTTATTAATCACACTTTATTCATTTTGTATCCCCCCATAAGCGACATTGAGCATTTCTTTAAGTGTTTTTCTGCCATTCTATAATACTCTACAGAGAATTCACTATTTAGCTCCGTACCCCATTTTTTAATTGGATTACTTAATCTGTTGCTTTTTAACTTCTTTAGTTCTTTATATATACTAAATATTAGTCCTCTCTCAGATGTTGGTGAAGAACATTTCCCGGTCTGTAGGCTGTCGTTTTGTTTTGATGACAGGGTCTTTTGTTTACAGAAGCTTTCCATTTCATGGGGTCTCATTTATTGATTATTGCTCTTAGAGTCTGTGCTGTTGGTGTTCTATTCAGGAAGTAGTCTCCTATGCCAATGAGTTCTAGTTTCTTCCCCACCTTTTCTTCTAACTTTTTTAATGTGTTTGGTTTTATATTGAGGTCTTTGATCCACTTGGACTTTAGTTTTGTGCAGGGTGATAAATTTGGATCTATTTTCATTTTTCTACATGTAGACATCCAGTTGGACCAGCACCATTTGTTGAAGATGCTATCTTTTTTCCATTGAATGGTTTTGGCTTCTTTGTCAAAAATCTAGTACTCATAGGTGTGTGGGTTTATTTCTGAGTCTTTTATTTGGTTCCATTGATCCACCTTTCTGTTTCTAAGCCAATACCATGAAGTTTTTATTACTACTGCTTTATAGTACAGTGTGAGATCAGGGATGGAGATACTTCTGGACGATCTGTTGTATAAGATCGTTTTGGAAATTCTGGGTTTTTTGTTTCTCCATATAAAGTTGAGAATTTTCCTTTCAAGGTCTGTAAAGAATTGTGTTGGTATTTTGATGGGAATTTCATTGAATCTGTAGATTGCTTTTGGAAAAATGGCCATTTTCACTATGCTAATCCTACCAATCTATGAGCACAGGAGATCTTTCCATCTTCTGATATCTTCTTCAGTTTCTTTCTTCAGAGACTTGAAGTTTTCCTCAAAAAGTTTTTTCACTTGTTTGAATAGAGTTACACCAAGGTACTTTATGTTATTAATGGCTGTTGTGAAGGGTATTGTTTCCCTTATTTCTTTCTCAGCCCTTTTGTTTTTGGTATACAGGAGAGCTTCTGATTTTTTTTAGTTGATTTTGTATCCAGCCACTTTGCTGGAGGTGTTTATCAGCTGAAGGAGTTCTCTGGTTGAATTTTTGGGGTCACTCATGTATACTATCATATCATCTGCAAAAAGTGATACTTTGACCTCTTCCTTTCCGATTTGTATCCCCTTGATCTCCTTTAGTTGTCTTATTGCTCTGGCTAGAACTTCAAGTACTATGTTGAAGAGATATGGAGAGATTGAGTAGGTTTGCCTTGTCCCTGATTTCAGTGGGATTGTTTTAAGTTTTCCTCCATTGAGTTTGATGTTGGCTATAGGCCTGCTGTATATTGCCTTTACTATGTTTAGATCTGTGCCTTGAATCCCTGATCTCTCCAAGACTTTAAACTTGAATGTGTGTTGGATTTTGTCAAATGCTTTTTCAGCATCTGAGGAGATGATCATGTGGTTTTTCTCCTTCAGTTTGTTTATGTGGTGGATTACATTGATGGATCTCAGTATGTTGAACCACCCTTGCATGTTTGGGATGAAGCCTACTTGGTCATGGTGTTCATGGATTTGGCTTGCAGGTATTTTATTGAGTATTTTTGCATCAATGTTCATAAGAGAGATAGGTCTGAAGTTCTCTTTTATTTGTTGGGTCATTGTGTGGCTTAGGTATCAAGGTGACTATGGCTTCATAGAATGAATTTGGTAATGTTCCTTTTGTTTCTATTTTGTGGAATATTTTGAAGAGAATTGGAGTTACTCTTCTCTGAAGGTCTGGTAGAATTCTGCTCTGAAACCGTCTGGCCTTGGGCTTTTTTTGAAGGGAGATTATTGATGACTGCTTAAATTTCCTTGGGGGATATGGGACTATTCAATCTTTCTACCTGATTGTGACTTAATTTTGGTAGATGGAATCTATCAAGAAAATTGTCCATTTCATGTAGATTTTCAAATTTTGTGGTATATAGGCTTTTGTAGTAAGACCTAATGATTGTTTGGATTTCTTCAGTGTCTGTAGTTATGTCCCCCTTTTCATTTCTGATTTGCTGATTTGGATAGTTTCTGCCTTTTGGTTAGTTTGGCTAAGGTCTTGTCTATCTTGTTGATTTTCTCAAAGAACCAACTCTTGGTTTCATTGATTCTTTGAATAGTTTTATTTGTTTCTAGTTGATGGACTTCAGCCCTGAGTTTGATTATTTCCAGCTGTCTGCTCCTCTTGGGTGTATCTGAAAGCCTCTAACTAGCAGTGTTTTCAAAGCAAAGACTCATGACCAAACCTTTGGCAGAATACAGGGAATCATTGGAAAGAAGGGTAGTTAGTCTGATGTGGAAAGGATAGGAGCTCCACAAGGACCAACTATATCTGGGTACAGGGTCTTTTCTGAGACTGACATTCAGCCAAGGGCCATGTATGGATATAACCTAGAACCTCTGCTCAGATGTAGCCTGTGGTAGCTCAGTAACCAATTGGTTTCCAAAAGTGAGAGGAACAAGGACTATTCCTAACAGGAACTCAATGACTGGCTCTTTGGCCTCCCCACCCCCCAAGGGAGGAGCAGTCCTGTTAGGCCACAGAGGAGGGCTTTGCAGCCAGTCCTGAAGATACCTGACAAAACAGGATCAGA
>REGO01000207.1:2918922-2960101 GCA_010120015.1 Rhombomys opimus
CAAGCTTTGGGTATATACCTAGCAGTGGTATAGCTGGGTCTTGAGGAAGCACTATTCCTAATTGTCTTAGAAAGCGCCAGATAGCTTTCCAGAGTGGTTGTACCAGTTTACATTCCCACCAGCAGAGAGCCCCATACAGCTACCCGTGGATCTGGGAGGCCCTTACTGCCACTGCCTTTGCCATCTTAGTCATGAGCGTGGAGGCTAGTGCTTGGTTCAACTGCTGCTGTCTCTGCCAAGGAGAGAGGCTGTGCTTGGGGAAAAGGGAAGTGGGGGTGGGGGGTGTAGGGCAGCGGGTTTTGAATATTCAATACTCTCAGTCCCTGGAGATGTCGTCAAGTAGCCTGGATCCAAACTGACCCAGCTCACGGGTTGTCCCCTCTTACCCAGGAAGCCACAGTGCTGTTGTTCCCGTAACTATGGAACCCACTAGGAGACTGAACTGTCATAGGCTACATCTGTGCAGGGGATCTGGGTTATCTGTATGCATGCAACTTGGTTGGACTATCAGTCTCAGAAAATACCCATGTGCCCAGAATTTTTGGATCTGTTGTTGTTCTGGCTTCAGCTGCCCCTCCACTCACCAATTTTGGAGTTTTGGATGCTGTGCCCCTCAGATATGGTGAGTGCTGATTGCTGCCATCTTGGAGCCCCTAGAGTTTACTGAGGTCTTAACTTTCAAAAAATTTTAAATGCTGAATTATATTGACACTTTGTATGAGAGTATTGAAAATTTCAACCATTATAATTTTTTTTCTAATATCATATAATTTCTTCAGAAAGGTCTGTAGAAGATTGTGTAATTCTTATTCCATGTCTTTTTCTATCCTTTCAATGAAAATGAAAATGGGTAAGCTATGCTTGCAACTTTATAGTAACCTGGTCTATTAAAATCTGTTATTTTCCTACCAAAGTGCTCTAATGTTAATATTAGTTATCTCAGAAAATAGAGATCTAGGAAGTAAAATGCATTATAAGTACAAACTTCTAAGCCACTATTGACCCAAAACTTTAGGAGGTATTTTTCATTCTAATATTTCATTCCAAAATTCTGAGTATTTTGTAAACATTTTGCTCTTTGAACTAGGTATATCATTATTTAAAGTTAAGAGGGATTGTTTGAAGCATAATCTCTTATGGATTATCATACTATCTTTTTTTTCTTGCCTACTATATGGATTTTCTAAATCTCTACTCTGTCGTAAAGTGTATGTATGCTTCACAATAGCCCCTTGCTTCCTGCAAATTTTAGAAAACTGAAGTGAATATAATCAAAACAAATTGCTAAGTACCTCTTGCCTCAATGGCTGTATGCAGGAGAATGTTTTAGGCAAAGCTATGTGGTTCACAGATTCTGTTGTCTTTCTGTAAATCAATGTATTCTCAATAAGGATTTATTCAACTTCAATTATTCTCCTTTCACTTTGAAAATATCATCCTTCATGTTTTAGAAAGAGCACTTAAGACAAGGTAAGAACACTTTTAAACACCAAGACAGCACCCATGCCAGCCTGTTACCCAATTTGTGTGCTTCCCATTGCAGCTCTCTTACAGTCACAAGCATGGTTTTACTAAAAGCACCTTTCAAGTATCATGCCTCTCCCTGAAATGTGGCTGCTACTGTGTACTTATTTTAAAAATGGCTTGACAGAATTGCTAATGTTCTCATTCCTTCAGGATATTTCCTAATACTTGTAGCCTTTTCATGTTTCTAATTAGGCCAGTAATGGTCCCTGAAGTTAAACCAATTAAAATTATTTACTGTGACACACAGTGTGGAGATAATTATCTGATATCTGAATCCAACTTCTGCTTACTTCGCAACATTACTTAATAGAAAACAGAGAAACTGATGCCTGTGCTTTCATTTTACTTGTCGACCAAATGTGTTTGCCCTATAGCAAACTGTTTAAATAAAGCATTAAAATCTTTGTGGTGCTAATCAAAATGTTTAAAATCCACTCACACTCCCTTTATAGTTCTGAAAAGCATATAAAAACTCTTGCACATTACCTTTCACATTATAGTTGCTGACCAGTGTACGATTATAACCACATTATGCACAGATAATGCAGCTTGTGCAGTTTCCAGTGGCCTGACTGTCCTCAAGTCCTTCACTCATTGTCTTTGATTATTTTTTTTCTCTTAAACAATTCTCTTCTTTTCCTTCTTCCTTTGTCTTGCCTTGCTTTGTTTGCATATTGCCTGCCTCACCTTGAGAAAACACACCCAATGGACTTTGAAATGTAAATGTTATGTAAATAGAAGGTATTGCCTAAACAGTTCCACCATCAAGTCAAACAAGTAATATCATTTTGAGTTCTTACATACTTGAGTTCTCAGAAACTTGGATATTTTGGAAGATTGGTGGTTTACAAAGACGTTTAAATCAACAGCAGAAATTTAGCAAAAGTTCAGTAGATATTTAATGTAAAGCAAATCCCTTTAGAAAAAAAATGCCCAAAGCAAGTAAATCCTGACATGAAGCAATGTTTTTCATTAAAACTTGGCTGCTACCATATAGAGAATTTGGATAAACCTAAAGACTGAGCCTGTAAGTGAGGCTTGCATATGCTGTAGTTAAATGCCAAAGTAGAGTCTCCTAAAGAATTATAGTGTTGCCACTTTGAGAACATTTAGCCCATAATCCCAATGCAAATTATTCTAACAGAAAATTGAGTTTTGTGCCAAAATGCTACCTCGAGACTGGCAAAGTACATTTGACCATTTAGTCTGATTTTAAGATGGATACTTTTACTATTTTCTGCTTTTTGTTCAAATATTGATGAAAACCAGTACAGAGAGAATATAGGCAGATATGTTTTCTAAATCACCATGTACTTGCTGGGAGGCCTCTAGTACTTGGTAAAAACTTTACTTTCAAGAAACAAATCTCAGCAAGGAAATGATTCAGAATCAATTCAGAACCATGGCCCAAGAGCTCGGTGTCTAGGAAACACCAGCCCAGGCCATAGATCTGCAGTGATAACTGATCTTCTATAGGGTTTCATCCTGGAAAGGAGTGATCTTTGGTGCCCGTTATCTTTACCTCAAGAGAGTAAGAGATTCAATGTCTATGGATACTACACGCCTGAGGAGATAGTCTGAAAGAGTACTAAACCAATTTTGAAAAGACTTTGATACCCCTCAGATGTGAGCTATGATGTTTCACACCACATCTTTATGCAGCACCAGGATAAAGGTTAGCAGAACTAACTTGTCTTAGGGTGGGACGTCTGTGCTCATTCCCTATCCTATGGATGTTTCACATACTGTTCCTAACATTATAATCATATTGCATTCAGATTATTTGTATGAATTAGTATTAGATTTAAATGCAATAATATATATATATGTATTTAATAATAGAAACTTCAAGTTATACTTCTAAGTGGATGCAGCAAGAACAAAGCCACTTCTTGGAGTTGAGAACATTTTATTAAAATACTTTCAGACAGCCTTAGATAATGGAGGACGGCATCCAGCTGCAAAAATCTCATGGAATTTCATTCAGGCATATGATGAGAGAGGTTGCTCAAGACACTTTAACAGCCAGGTGGGTAGCACAGGAATCTGTCCAACAGAGAAGGTGCTGGTCAGGAGTGTTCAGGCAGCTGTTGAAGGCTTCTGAACAACACTCAACATTTCTGTTTCTGAGCAAAACCTAGCCCAGTGAGATTTAGACAATCACCCTAAACTATTGCCACTTTAGAGCCTGCTTTGTACCCTAACAACTTTTTATTCTTTTCTTCTCTCTCTCTCTCTAGCTCTCACTCTTTAGAAAAGGTGAAAATGAGGATTATAAAATTTAAATGATCTTAAAAGACTCATAAAATATCACCTCTCAAAATACTAATACATAGTTAATTTAAAAATTATTAAGAATATTTTTCAGTTTTGTGTTACCTTAATAATGTTTTCAATAATGTTTTTGCCTTCTTGTTATGTGTCATTATTCCTGGGGAGATGCAAACCAATAGTTATGACCCAGACAGAGAACCAGCAACAGATTAGGTACAGATTTCACAGAAGTGCAACCTGGTAAAGAAAGCATTGGTGGGGTTATTCAAAAGAATATGAACTTTTGAAGGGTTACTTACAAAAGGAGGGATGATTCAAAGATAGCTGTATACCCCCAAACCACCTAAGCATGAGTGACAGTTCCTAAAAGCTGAAAACCTACACAACAGTGTAAAACTGCAGGTACCCAGTGGGTTGGAGAATGTTGGTGGGTTGGTTGATCTGAAGACCTTCTAGAACTTTGAGATTATCTGAGATTTATTATCAGTCCTACAGTTTATATATACTTGGGAAGTCTGAGAATCTGTGAACCTGGTTATTTTCAGGGACTTCCTGGAGCCTTTGAGATGTTTATATTTTCTGAGTTTAAAGATACCCTGCAAGACTGAATGTTTAGCTCTGCTTATGCTGCCAGGCGGGATGGAATGTTTCACTCCAAGACTAACGCTGATGTTCAGCTGTGTTACGCTCCCATTTGCTTTCTTAGTAAGTCATGACACCGTGTTCACCGAACAGTACTGAACATAATTAGGGAAAGTCCCCCAACCTCATTTTACTGACTCTCCCAGACATGTTTAGAGGATCATCTACTGGGTGAATCTAGAGTTCGCAAGCTTGTGTGCCCCATGAACAATCAGAAATCTCTGCTCAATTTGACACCCAAACATGTCATATTCATACCACACCTTCCACTCTTCACTCTGTAAATTCATGGTCATCTCATACTATAAATGACATTTAGTCCAATTTCACAATTCATATTCTTTTCTACAATTGCAACATTATCTCTCTCAACTTCTACTTATTTTTCAAAAGAATTAATTAAAGTAGAATTAAATTCGTTTCCCCCATCTGCTTCTTCTCTGAGTTCCCTCCCAGTTATCTTCCCTCACCCTCTGACTCTACAGTTCAGAGTCTCTATTTTTTATTTTTATTGTTGCATATGTGTTTACATGTATTGATTAACCTCTATCTTTGCAGCTCTAGCTCCAACCCTGTAATAGTTCACTTTATCTCCCCTGTGCCTTCCTAGACATCCCACACAGCTATAATTTATTTATGCGTTAATGTTTTCTATGGTTACTCCAACGCGTACATTCACATCTGAAGGTTTGGAGTTCAGAACCCTATCTAAGCCAACACAAGCAGAATTTGGCATTCTGGGTCTGGGTCACCTCACTCAGTATAATTTGTAATAGCTCCATCAACTTTTCTGTAAATTTCATGATCTCATTTTTCATTATAGCTAAGTAGTGTTCCACTGTGTCTAAGTGTTACGTTTTCATTTTCTGTTCATTTGTGGAAGGACATTTAGGTTTTTTCTATTTCCAAACTATTACTAATAAGATGACTATGAACATTGGTGAACAAGTATCTACGGAGGAAGGTTTTGAGTCTTTAGAGCATGGGCCAAATGGTATATGGTATATAGTATATTCCATGTAAGAGTGATATAACAATACTGCTCCTCCCTTGGGAGGTGAGGAGGTCAAAGAGCCAGTCATTGACTTCCTGTTAGAAATAGTCCTTGTTCCCCTTACTATGGGAAACCAATTGATTACTGAGCTATCACGGGTCACATCCGAGCAGAGGTTTTAGGTTTTATCCTCTCATGGTCTTTGGTTGAGTGTCCATCTCAGAAAAGACCCTGTGCCCAGATATGTTTGGTCCTTGTGGAGCTCCTATCCTTTCCACACCAAACTCCCCTTCTTTCATATGATTCCCTGCACTCTGCCGAAGGTTTGGTTATGAGTCTTAGTATCTACTTGGGAGCACTGCTAGGTAGAGTCTTTCAGATGCTTTCTGTGGTAGACTCCTGTTATACATTCAAAGCATATACCATTTGTCTTTCACAGAGGAGGACTTTGCAGCCAGTCCTGAAAATACCTGACAAAAGGGAGTCATATGAAAGGGGAGGAGGTCCTCCCCTATCAGTGGACTTGGAAAGGGGCAGGGAGGAGATGAGGGTGGGAGGGTGGGATTGGGGAGGGAATGAGGGATACAGCTGGGATACAGAATTAACAAAATGTAATGAGAAAAATAAAATTTAAAAAAAATTATTAAAAAAAACAAAAAAAAAGAAAAAAGGAGTGATATAACTGGGTCTTAAGGTAGATTCATTTTTTAATTTTGTTTTGCTTTTTGAGGATTCCCAGTAGTGATTTCCAGAGTAGCTATACCCTTGTATTCCTAAATGAGAGTTCCTCGTTTTCCACTTCATTGTCATTTGTTTTTAGTTTTGTTTTTGTTTTGATATGACAATTCTGCTTGAGGTGAGCTGAAAACTCAATGTTGTTTTGATGTGTTTCCCAAAGTCGGGAAAAATGTTGAATATTTTTGGAGGGTATTCCTTATCCAGTTTTAGTTCTTCTATTGAAAACTTTCTCTGACTTCAAGGTGTTGGGATTGACATGTGATTGAAGCTTTAATAATGTTTCACTTACAAATGTAGGTGCTCTTGTATTTGGGGCATAGATGTTCAGAATTGTGATATCCTCTTGGTGGATTTTTTCTTTGATGAGAATGAAGTGCCCTCCTCATCTTTTTTGATCAATTTTGGTTGAAAGTCTATTTTTTTAGATATTACCATAGCTACCCAAGCTTGTTTTCTGGGTCCATTTTCTGGAAAAGTATTTT
This sequence comes from Rhombomys opimus, assembly GCA_010120015.1. Classification (NCBI taxonomy): domain Eukaryota; kingdom Metazoa; phylum Chordata; class Mammalia; order Rodentia; family Muridae; genus Rhombomys; species Rhombomys opimus. Next base: position 2,925,580 of record REGO01000207.1, read on the forward strand.
TTTCTGCCCTTTACTCTGAGGTAGTGTTTATCGTTCTTGCAGAGGTGTTGTTCTTGGATGCAAAAGAATGATGGATCCTGTTAATGCAACCATTCTGTTAGTCTGTGTCTTTTTATTGGAGAGTTGAGTCTGTTGATGTTTATAGATAATAGTGCCCAATGAATGTTATTTCCTTTTATTGTGGAGTTGGTGGTATTACTGTGTTTCAATGCGTGTTTTCTTTTAATTTTTTTGGTGGTGAAGTTATTTGTATCCTGTGTTTTCTGGGTTGCAGTTGTTTTCATTGGATTGAAGTTTTCCTTCTAGTATGTGTTGTAGGGCTGAGTTGCTGTGTATATTTTTTTTTAATTTTTATTTTTTTAATTTTTTCCTTATCAGTTACATTTTATTAACTCTGTATCCCAACAGTGTCCCAATCCCTCATTCCCTCCCAGTCCCTCCCTCCCTATCTCATCTCCACCGTGCCCCTTTCAGAGTCCACTGATAGGGGGGACCTCCTCCCCATTCATCTGATCCTGTTTTGAAGTCAGGGACTTCAACACTCCACTCTCACCAAGGGACAGATCATCTAGACAGAAGCTAAATAGAGAAATAAGGACATTTATAGAGGTCCTAAATCAAATGGACTTAATATGTGTCTACATAACTTTTCATCCAAACTCAAAAGAGTATACCTACTTTTCAGCACCTCATGGAACCTTCTCAAAAATTGACCATATAGTTGGTCATGAAGCAAGCCTCAACAGATACAAGAAGATCAAAATTATCCCTTGCATCCTAATAGACCACCATGGACTAAAACTAGACCTCAACAACAACAGAAATAACAAAAAGCCTACACACACATGGAAACGAAATGCACTCCATTCAATGACAGGTTGGTCAGGAAAGAAATGAAAAAAAAAAATAGAGACTTCCTAAAATTCAATGAAAATGAAGGCACAACTTACCCAAACTTATGCGAAACAGTGAAAGCAGTGCTAAGAGGAAATTTCATAGCACTAAGTGCCTCCAGAAAGAAGTTGGAGATATCTCATATAAGCAACTTAACAGCACATCTAAAAGCCCTAGAAAAAAAAAAGAAAATATATACCTGAGAGGAGAAGATGGTTATAAGACAACATGTGAATGCTGTGAATTGACCCATGTCCTCTAGAAAAACAGCACATGCTCTTATTCATTGAGCTATCTTTCCAGACCATGAATTATACTTTTTATTAGACCAAAGCATGTAGCATTATCTGTTGAGTTTAACAAACACCCACCATAGACACAGGTCATATTTAGAACTACAGGTACACCACGTGATGATAATGGATTCTAAACAGAACATTGTTTTTCACCTTTTCTAATAATTTATTTCTTTCCCCCTTCCTTTCATCTTTAAGATACCTGATTAAAACAGGGACAGATGAAAGGGGAGGATGTCCTACCCTATCAGTGGATTTGGAAAGGGGCAGGGAGGAGATGAGGGAGGGAGGCTGGTGTTGGGAGGGAACGAGGGAACAGGATACAGCGGGGATACAGAGTTAATAAAATATAACTATTAATAAAAATAAAAATAAAAAAGAGCTTTTTAAGTAACGCTTCCCAAGCATAGGAAGGTACTGTTTTTATAAGACATCATAAAAACAGATATCAATGGAGGAAGGAGACATCTCTTGGGTAAGGAATTTAGATGCATAAAACATCTAAATTGGGTTTACATGACATGCATTGCAATGTATACACTGGCTTCATTCAGCACAATAAAATTTTTATACCATAAAAAAAAGAAAACTTTCTATTTAGATCCATAAGCCATTTTTAAATTCAGTCATTTGTTTCCTTGACTTCTTGATTTTTTGAATTTTTTTTATATTTTAAATATTAATTCTCTATAAGATGTATAGCAAGAAAAAGATTCTTTCCATCTGTGGGCTTGTTTTTCTATCATTTGACTGTTTCTATAGGTATTCAGATTTTTATGTTTTATTTTTTGAGTTCTCGGTTGTCAACTATTGGCCTTAATTTCTTTGCTAATGGAGTACTTTTCAAAAGGTCATTTCATACATCTGTATCTTATAAAGTACTGCTGGTGCTGCCTTCTAGAAATTTTAGTGCTTTAGGGTTTCAAATTGTGGTCTTTGATCTATCTGGAATTTTCTGTAGGCTGAAATATGGCTCTAATTTCATTCTTCTGCATATGGACATCCACTTTCCAAGTACCATTTTTGAAAACACTCTTTGTTAGGATGAACACACACGTGTGTTTGTGTGTGTGTGTTTCTCTGTGTGTCTCTGTGTGTGTTTTGTCATATATCAGATAATTATGACTACTAATGATGCTTGGATCTCTGCCTTATTTCATTGCTCTACAAATTATTTTTTGCCCTAGTACCATATTGTTTTATTACTATAGCTCTATATTGTATTTTTTAATTTTAATTTTTATGTTTTTTATTAATTACAGTTTGTTCACTTTGTATCCCAGTTGTAACCTGCTCCTGTATTCCCTCACAGTTCCATCCTCCCTCTCTAATCTCCTCCCATGCCCCTCTCCAAGTTCTCCTCCCCTTCCATATGACCCTAGCATATCAGATCTCATCAGGACTGTTGGCATTGTCTTCCTCTGTGGCCTGGCAAGACTGCTCCCCCATCATGGGGCAATGATCAAAGAGCTAGCCACTGAGCTCATTTCAGAGGCAGTCCCTAGTGCCCTTACTAGAGAACCAACTTGGAGATTAAAATGCCATGAGCTACATGTGAGCAGGGGTTCTAGGTTATCTCCATGCATGTCCTTGGATGGACTATCAGCCTCAGAAAAGACCCCTGTGCCCAGATTTTTTGGTTCTGTTGCTCTCCTCGTGGAGCTGCTATCCCATCCACGTCTTTCTACCTCCCCCTTCTTTCATAAGATTCCCTGCACTCTGCCCAAAGTTAGAGTATGAGCCTCAGCATCTGCTCTGATAAAATATTGGGTAGAGATTTTCAGAGGCCCTCTGTGGTAGGCTTCTGTCCTGTTTCCTGTTTACTCTCTCTTCTGATGCCTGTCTCATTCACCTTTCTGAGTGAGGATTGATCATCATACCCTGGGTCCTCCTTCTTAGCTCCTTTAGGTGTACAGATTTTAGTATGATTACCCTATATTATATGTCTAATATCCACTTATAAATCAGTATATACCATTTCTGACATTCTGCTTTGGGATACCTTGCTCAAGATGGTCTTTTCTAGATCCCAGCACTTGCCTGCAAATTTCATGATTTCCATGTTTTTAATTGCTGAGTAGTATTACATTGTGTAAATGTACTACAATTTCTGTATCCATTCTTCACCTGAGGGACATCTGGATTGTTTCCAGATTCTAGCAATTATGAATAAAGCTGCTATGAACATGGTTGAGCAAATGTCCTTATTGTGTACTTGAGCAAATGTGGATATATGCCCAGAAGTGGTATAGGTAGATCTTGAGATACCTTCATACAATCTACTACTGTACAAGATTGTTTTAACATTTCTGGGTTTTTTATTTTTCCATATGAAGTTGAGAATTTTTCTTTCAAGGTCTGTAAAGAATTGTGTTGGTATTTTAATGGGAATTGCAATGGATCTCTAGCTTGCTTTTGGCAGAATGGCCATTTTCACTGTGTTGATCCTACTGATCCATGAATATGGGAGATTTTTGCATCTTCTGATATCTTCTTCAATTTCTTTCTTCAGAAACTTGATTTTTTTTTTTCAAACAGGTCTTTCACTTGCTTGGTTAGAGTCATACTGAGGTACTTTATGTTATTGAGGCTATTGAGAAGGGTGTTGTTTTCCTAATTTCTTTATTGTTCCTTTTGTATTTCATATATAAGAGGGCTATTCATTTTTTGAGTTAATTTTGTATCCAGCCACTTTGCTCAAAGTGTTTTTCAGCCAAAGGAGTGCTCTGGTTGAATTTTTGGGGTCACTCCTGTATACTATCATATCATATGCAAATAGTGATACTTTGACTACTTCCTTCCTTACAAGGGGATTTGTATCCCCTTGATCTGCTTTATCTGTCTTATTGCTCTAACTAGGACTTCAAGCACTATGTTGAAGAGAGTGTGCGGCCTTTTCTTGATTTCAGTTTGATTGATTTAAATTTCTCCCCATTTAGTTTGATATTGGCTATAGGATTGCTGTATATTGCCTTTACTATGTTTAGGTATGTGCCTTGTATCCCTGATCTCATGAAGACTTTAATCATGAATGGGTTTGGATGTGTCTGAATTGAGCTTTAATAATGTTTTATTTACAAATGCAGGGGCTCATGTATTGAGGGCATAGATGCTCACAATTGTCATCTACTCCTGGTTGATTTTTCCTTTAATGAGAATGCAGTGTTCGTCCTCATCTTGTTTGATTAATTTTGGTTGAAAGTCTCTTTTATTAGATATTAGGATAGCTATCCCACTTTTCTGAGTCCCTTTGTTTGAAAAACATTTGTTCCAGCCCTTTACTCTGAGGTACTGTTTATCTTTATTGCAGAGGTATGTTTCTTGATTGCAGAAGAATGTTGGATCCTGTTTCTGCAACCATTTTGTTAGTCTGTGTCTTTTTGTTGGAGAATTAAGTCCGTTGATGCTGATAGTTAATAGTGACCATTGATTGCTAGTGTCTTTTATTGTGGATTTGGTGGTGTTACTGTGTTTCTAAGCTTGTTTTCTTTTAATTTTTTTATTGTCAAGTTATCTATATCCTGTGTTTTCTTGGGTGTAGTTGATTTTGTTGGATTGAAGTTTCCCTTCTAGTATCTTCTGTAGGGCTGGATTGCTGTGTAGATTTGTTTAAGTTTAGTTTTGAAACAGAATATTTTATTTTTTCCATCTACATTGATTGAAATCTTTGCTGGGTATAGTAGTCTGGGTTGATATCTGTGATCCCTTAGAGTCTACATGCCATCTGCCTAGGCCCTTCTGACTTTCATAGTTTCTGTTGAGAAGTCTACTGTGATTCTGATAGATCTACCGTTTAATGTTATTTGGCCTTTTTCCCTTACTGCTTTTAATATTTTTTTTCTTCTGTAGATTTAGGGTTTTGACTATTATATGATTTTAGGAGCTTAGTTTCTATTGGTGTTCTGTAGGCCTCTTATAAGTATATGGACATCTCTTTCTTTAAGTTGGGAAAATTTTCTTCTATGATTTTATTGAAAATATTTTCAGGACCTTTGAGCCTGGAGTCTTCTTTATCATCTATTCCTATTATTCTTAGATTTTGTCTTTTCATGGCATCCTTGATTTCTTGGATATTTTGTGTTTGGGACTTTTCCATTTTTACTTTTTTCTTTGAGAGATGTATCAATTTCTTTAATTGTATCTTCAGCACCTGAGCATCTCTTTTCCATCTCTTTGTATTCTGTTGGTGATGCTCACCTTTGTGGCTCCTGATCTTTTCTCTAAGTTCTCCAGCCTCAGGGTTCTCTGCTTGTGTTTTCTTTATTAATTCTAATTCTGTTTTCATGTCTTGCACCATTTCCTTCATCTGTTTGAATATGGATCCCCGTCTTTCCATGATGGCCTCGATTAGTTTGTTCATTTCCTCTCTATAGGCCACTACTTGTGCCTCTTTATTTGCCTCTACTTGCTTGACTGTATTTGCCTGTATTTCTTTGAGACCTTTGTTAGTTTCCTCTTTACGTGCCTCTAATAACTGGATAAGCATAGATTTGAGATCATTTTCCTGTGTTTTTCTAAATATCCATTGATTTTTGGGTTTGCTGGAAAAGTCATGATGTCCCGATTTTTGTTTTATGTGTTCTTATGCTGACCTCTAGCCATCTGCTTATCTGTAACCTTCCCCGTTTTTTTCCAGGAGTCTGTACTTCAGAATGGGTCAGTCTGTCTCTAAAGTCTGGAGTATTTTTTAGGAAGATGAGAGAAGTCCACTGGTTTGAGAGTTGATGTTGGTTTTTCGGGTGTAGAAAAGGGAGGGAGTTCGCAGATGCATGTAGGCTAGCACAGGCATGTGTGTGTAAGTGTGCCTTGAAAGACAAGGTGGTAGAGTATGTAGATGCCTGGAAGGGTGGAGCTTAAACACAGGAAGGGGTGCAGGTACTGGCACTCACAAAATGCATGTGCAGGTGCCCTAAATACCTCAGTGGCCTACAAGCCCCTTGTACTATCTTCCTGGTATTCAGCTCTGTCTGGGTTCCAGGAATTGTTTGCCTGGACTCCACTGGTAGGTAGATCCACAGAGCCTCAGGGCTTTCAATGTTGAGAACACTGTCCCATGGATCCCTGTGATGCTCACAGTGGGGTGTGGGTGGGAGGGATCTGATGTGTGGCTGCTAGGGTAGAGGGACCCAGCAGCCACACACTTTAAGGCACATGCACTCACTTTAAAGGGCACTCACTCATTTGCAGGCCTAATCGGAAAGCACAGGGGTTCCCCTGTCCTCTAGTCTCAGATTTTTGCCCACGAGGTCAAATGAGAGTGTGCGAGATCCATCAAATCAGTGGTGTCCTGGTGTCTGGCCACTGGGCCTATCGTTGGGGTAGCTGCCTCTACTGTCTGTCACTGAGTGTGGAGGCTCCTGGTTGGGTGAGCTGTTTTCCCACTGCACTGGCACTGTGAGAGTTCTACCTTTGCCATTTCAGTCACAGAGTGTGAAGGCTCACCCTTAAGGCAACCACTGCTGTCTCTGCCTAGCAGAGAGGCCAGTGCTTGGGGTAAAGGGAATCGCAGGGGGTTGAATATTCGCCACTCTCAGTCCTGAGAGACTGCCATGGGTGACTTTTATGGGTGACCTGGATCCAAACTGACCCAGCTTACAGGTTGTCTTCCCTTCCCCAGGAAGCCTCAATGTTCATGTTGTGGCTTCAGCTGCCCCTCCACTCACCAATTTTGGAGTTTGATATTCATGCCCCTCAGATATGTTGAGTGCTGGTCACCACCATCTTGGTCTTCCCTCTTAATATTTTATGAAGTTGGCATTTGGTTCCTTTATGATCATTATAGATCTTCCCTTTATTTGGGAAGAAAATAACTAACTCATGAGCTGTTACAATCACAAGAAACATATTTAACTCTATTAATTTTAATGTCATTGCGCTTATCTGTTTGCTCTAGGTTTATGCCTATTGATGATATCAATTTACAAAAAAGTATATTGATATTTTAATCTGCTATGACATATTTACAAATTTTGGTCAGTTTGTTTTCTGTGCACACTTAGACTGGAATGCTAGTTTTAGAGTTATTTAAGCATTGCTGAATCACTTTGCTTCATTAACAATTTCAACAGCATTCAATTTACTATATTTATCACCCATAATACTTCTGGCTTCATTCCATGGGCTCAAGAATGACATAGCTGCACCAGTTTTCTATACGTTGTTATTTTCTTGGTATACTTTCGATCCTGTTTTCTCTATACTTTTATTATAAACTTGATAGTTTCAATTAATGTACAGTTTTGCTCATTTTGACATTCTTTTACAACTTCTCTCTGACTGTAAAATTCTTGATCAAAGCAGAGTATTGAGTATGCCAAGTATTGAGACTGGTTCCCAGGCATGCAACATTTGGCCTTGGACCTGATGAATAAAGTAACACACCTTCTTTTTTTGTTTTTGTTTATGTTTATATTTTCTTTTTTCTTTTGGACCCAACTCCTGGTACTTATCATTCATTTCTCTCAGAAGTGGTTTTTCCAGCATCTTGGAATGAACACTGTTTCTTCTTATTTAGATATAGGATTAAAGGTCACTAATTAGAAAAGTCCTACTAAACTATCAGAAAATAGATATTGAACTGTATAACCTATTTTTATACATTGCTTTTCTTTACCTGCCCACTTATTGTTTTTGTTGATTTTATTTGTCTCTCCATGCACTCAGTGTTTTCAGCTAAGTTCTACAAAAGCAGACGTTTCATCTTCACTGTTATTCAGTGAGTTTCAATACTTAGATCCAGAAATACAATATGTAGTCAATAAACATGGATTTAATAAACAAAATAAGATTTTTTTAAAGAGATGATGTCCATTTAAAGACATAAGTTACTTCTGGGGAAATACTGAAAAGAAAAATGAGCAGAGATTGGCGATGTTCCACCACTGAGATTTTATGGAAGGGAAATTATCCTTGTCTTGTGATCATGAGCAAGTTAGTTCTTCTGGGCTAGTTACATTATTATAAAATAGAGATAATAGAACTTATAATAGTTAGTTTTATGAACATTAAAAGTCGTATTACATACAAAGTACTTAGAACAGTGCTCAGCATGTGGAGAGATTTCCTAAGTGCCAACACTGTTAATGTTATTAAGATAATCTCTATTGAAAGACAGATATATTGTCACTCTCTCTTAGTATTATAATTTAAAATCATCAAATCAATCTAATCTCCATTGCTCTGATTCCAGATTCCCAAACGAATTTCTCAGATTGTTTTGCTTCTTTTTAATAAGGAAAGAAGAGAATAGTCTGATCGTTGAAACTTATGACTATTAATTTTATTCTAAAAAATAATAAATATTTCTTAACCAATTGACTTATTCATTCATCAATTAAAGAGACATTTTCTGGGTAGGATAGCTAAATATATATCATTATGGTGTCCCATGGCAGTTAGTTTTTGTTATTATGTAACATTGAGTAATACCAGCACTTGGAGAGGCAGAGACAGCTGTGACTTTAAGGCCAGCCTGGTCTGCAAAGTGAGCCCAGGACAGCCAAAGTTACACAGAGAAACCCTGTCTCAAGAAGAAAAAAAGAAAAGACAACCCACTGAAACCAAATCCAAACAAAACAAAATAAAAACAAACAAACAAAAAAAATTTTATTCGGAGTGTAACTATGTTCTACAAAGATGTAGTTTTTTATTTTTTTATTTATAGGATTTGGTCTCTTTGCTAAATCTCTAGTGTATTTTCATTCAAGAGGATATCATCTTCTGGAGAAGCAACAGGAGAGAATTTTAGATGGTGCAGATTCAGGAGTGATAAATATGGTCTTTAAGAAGGAGCTGAAAAAACAAATTGCTCTATTTTCTACCATTGTATCTATTAAATGCCAAAGACAACTACAGAAATATAGTAGAATATTTTAAATCTTTTTTCAAAAGTTGCATATATTAAACCTATTCATGTTCTATTTAAAAAGTTTTAAAATATGCATTCCTTAATATGACTAAATGGAACGCAGCACATGGCTAAAACTTAGAAATCCCTTTAGGTAGCTGTCAGTGTGAGCAGATGACAAGTCCTCACATCAGCTTGCTAATCACCACTGCTAATCAGGGCTGGCATCCTTATGGTTCAGTGGCCAGCAATGAGCAAATGGCCAGTGCTTGGCATTAAGGAGTTAAGTATGCCTTAGTCCACAGGCTGAAAAAGTTTTGTGCCATGCCCTTTTAGACAATGACTAGCTGTTAAGCTCAAAACTAATTAACATTTCAAAAACTAGTGTTAATCAGTATTAGGAAGACTCAGGGGAAACACTTCCCTACAGAGACCCTTTTCTTCCTGTGCTTTAAAGCAATAACTTCTAAATTATTACTTTAATTTTAAGTTGTATTTGGCACATACTAAACAAACCTGAAGATCAGTAAACGAAAAGAAATGGAATATAGCTGGACTCCTTATTCTTTAATCTTTCTAATAAAGGCAGATAAATAAGGCAGGTATTGGTTGCATTTAGAAACTGACTCAAATATATAAGATAGCCATGCTTTTAATATAAGTCTACTTTATTAAATTCCTAGAATGTATGAGTTGTTGCAAGTTCATTTCTTGCACCAATTATTTTACTGTTACCACCTGAATATTCAGAGACAGTTATGTTTTATGTGATTATAATAATCTAACTTATAATTTTGTATTTATGCTTTGGATAGAACTTCACAACCAAGATTTCTCCTATATGCTGTACTTTATTTGTGAGGACTCTGAGGTCCAAGGTCATAAAAGTGATGATTGGCAGACTTCAGTTGAGAATGACAACTTATTATGTTCTTCATGGGTATGGGTTTGATCGGATGATAGCAAGTGTCTGGCTACAAAGTCCAGTTTTACTTCATTGGGGTGTGTAAATTGCAATAAATCATTGTTTTCCAAGAAATGAATGTTTCCTTAATTCCTAAGTTAATAATTATTCTTTTTAGTTATAGGCCAGTACTTCTTCTTTAAAAAATTAATCATAAAATTTAATATTGCATATTTTAAATTATTTTGACATTCTGGAATATGTTCAGTTAAAACACAATGATAAACAACAATCAATTTTTAAAGATCACCTTATGTTTACAGTAGCAAATTTTCAGTGCTGTTCAGTTTTTTGGATGGTTGTTTTATTCATTGATTGATTGTACATCCCAACCACCATTTCCCCACCTCCTTCTTTCTTCCCATCTCTTGCTGCCACTTCCCTCTTTTACTAGATCAGTACCTCTTTATGGGTACTTGCTTACATATGAGATTATAGCTCTTTGTTTCTCTCCTAACAACTGTGTCCTTGAAGCTAATATCATGATTATAAACTTTTGTGTTTGTCTGTTTGAAAGGAAAATGACAGCACCTAGTAAGTGCTCCCTGGGGATCTGAAAGGAGATGGTGGGCATTTCCCCTCTTCTTGGTGAGAGTTTAATGCAAGTTTTGGCTAGGCTTCCTACACCAAAACGATGTTTGCTTTAATCAGACTCATTATTATTAGTATGAAAGATAAGAAAAATGAACCAAAATTTCCTCAATCATTGTTTAAAGTATTTTTCCAGTTTCATTAAGCAAAGAAAAATGACAGCGAAAGAAAGAATGAAAGAGAAAAGGAAGAGATGCTATCTTTCTAGATTCTCTTCCTTAATCCTACTAATTGTAAGAGAAAGAACAATTCCAAGATGATCTTCCTTTCTTGTGTTACTTTCTCTTTCCAGGCTATGTGAACACTTAAAAGAAAACTCTAATTCATATGTTTGACAACTGGAAAGCCAAGAAAGATGAAGAGAGCAGAAGGGTGTTGCTATTGGATAAATTTGCCCATTAATGCTTGATGGCTGGCCAAAGACAGAGAACTGGTGTAGTACAGAGAGTTTCTTGGAAATTCTGGAATTATGAACACTAAAGCAGTGTGCTGATTGTGTGAAAATTGGTGCATATTTACAAAATACACCAGAGTTAATTTTTTTTGAGAAAATGTCATGCTATATAGTCCAGAATAGGATTAAACTCATGGCCCAGTCTCTCTAGAGTTCTGAATTCTGGGCGTAAGTGTATTCTTTGCTCTACACAGGTATAATTTATTTTTAAATGTGATAAGTAACTACATGTGAAGTGTATACTAAGGGGGAATAATTATACACATTTATTATGAAGTATGAATATATATTTACAGGCTATTATAAAACAGGATTTTATGTGTAGAGAATAAAAAAAAATGCCCAAATGCTTAAGAATATGTCTCAGAGGAAAGAGAGGAAGATGCATATGGGTAGTGAGGGTTCTCTCTTCATAATGTTTACCTAGATAGTTTAAAAGAACAGAAAGTATAATTATTTCATAAAGGGTGGACAGTAGTTACAAAAATTCTCCTCAGACCTTTGGAAATCAAACATGGTCTTCTCTAATTACAAGCTAGCTTACTTTTATTTAATTTTCAATAAGATTAAAATACTTCTATATTATATGTTTAATATCCACTTATGAGCGAGTTTATACCCTGTTTGTCTTTCTGCTTCTTGGATACCTCACTCAGGATGATCTTTTCCAGTTCCCACCATTTACCTGCAAATTTCATGATTTCCTTTTTTTTTTTTTTATTGCTGAGTAATATTCCATTGTGTAGATGTGCCACAATTTCTATATCCATTCCTCAGTAACCAACTAAATCTGACACCTAAAGAAACTAATCAAGAAGGAAGACTATGGCTAAAATGCTCAATCCCCATTCAGAAAGGCAAAGAGGTTGGACATCAGAAGAAGGAGAAAACAGGAAACAAGTCAGGAGTCTGCCACAGAGGGCCTCTGAAAGGCTCTGCCCTGCGGGTATCAAAGCAGATTCGGAGACTTATGGCCAACCTTGGGGGAGAGTGCAGGGAATCTTATGAAAGAAGTGGGAAATAGTAAGACCAGGAGAGGTCAGGTGTTCCACAAGGAGAGCAACAGAAATAAAAAATCTGGGCACAGGGGTCTTTTCTGAGACTGATACTCCAAAGAAGGACCATGCATGAAGATAACCTAGAACCATTGCACAGAAGTTGCCCATGACAGTTCAGTGTCCAAATGAGTTCCATAGTAATGGGAACAGGGACTGTCTCTGACACAAATTGATTGGCCTGTTCTTTGATTACCTCTCCCTGAGGGGGGAGCAGCCTTACCAGGCCACAGAGGAAAACAGTGTAGCCACTCCTGGTGAGACCTGATAGACTAGTATCAGAAGGAAGGAAAGGAAGACCTCCCCTATCAGGGAAGGGCCATGTGTGGAGAAGGGGAAGGGAGGAAATGATTGGAAGGGGAGGAGGGAGGGGGCTACAAGGGAGATACAAACTGAATAAAGTGTAATTAATAAAAAAGATTAAAATAATTAACCACAGAAATTTGAAAGATATGTAATATCAAATGATATACAATCCATTTGGTAGTATCTTGTACACAGGGACTGTCAATGTTAACTATTAGTCATCACCACTAGAAAAGGAGCTGTGTAGAAACACCTTAGAAGTTATGTCAACTGCCCACATGACTGCTTCTTCTAAGGACTTCTCTGATCATGGCTTCTGCACACCTCTCCCTGCTTATCACTACCCTAGGATAATGTTTATGTTTTTCTAAACAGGACTCATTCTTTATTTCTATACCTGCTTACTTATTTATTTATTCATCTTCTCTATCCCTTAAGAGTGTTATTGTCATGGGGTTAGGCACAATTTTGCATGTTATGTAGCTCAGTTCTCTTTGCCCAGTTGGAGCTCAGTTCCCAGTACTCACTCAATATTTGAGTCAATCTTCTTTGACTTTAATATAAACTCAATTTGAATCAAAATAAAAAAAAAGTTGTCCAGCCAAGAACTGACTATGGAGAGCTTTAAGTACAGCACACTTCACTGTGACCTAGATTCAGGAACTTCTCAGTGTTTATAAAATTATCTTTTTTCTTTATATACCTTCTTACCTTAAAATAAAACTGTAAACTTTTATTTTTTGCTTTTTGAAGATTATAGTATAAGTACATTATTTCTCCCTTCCATTTTCTCTCTCCAAAGCCTCTCATATACCTCTCTTTGTTCTCTTTCAAATTCATGGACTCTATTTCCTTAGTTGTTCACACACACACACACACACACACACACACAATGTATGTATGTATGTATGTATGTATGTATGTATGTATGTATACACATATATAAATAAATCCTACTCAGCCTGCATAATGTTACATGTATGAATGATGTTTTCCCGAACTTGCCATTTGGTATTATATAACCAATTGGTATTATCTTCTCCACGGAAGGCTATTTTTCCCACTTTTAGCTTCCTAGCCTTTTAAATGCTTATAGTGTTGCAGACGTCATGATTGTTAATACTCATGAGACAGCAGTCTTACAGCATATAATTAAAAACTAAGTCATAGCCTGGTAGTGATCAAGACTGGGTCACACAATTCTCCAAGAGAATATGCCCGTGCATACTGGTATTTACTGAGCCCAGAGAAGCCAGTGAGTTACCATAAGAGGAAAGCTGTTGAAAACTTACCAGTGAAGAAAATTATGTCATAGTTGCTGTCATGGTTGATTTGCTTTAATGTCGTTAGTTGAGTTATGTTGGTTGGCTGGGTTCAACTGCAGATCATCCACATCACACTCATCTTCTGCCCTGTTGTTTGGTACATGTTTGTGTTCATGTCCAGTTTACCAAGTTTTTCCTTAAGGAATAAAAGTTCAATATGAATCTTATGCTCATGTTATAGAATATAAATAAAAATAATTAGGCTACATAGGTGTGGTATTTTTAAATATAATCAAAACTTATGAGAAGAGATGAACAACAGCTATTGCTATCATCAGTCTATTCTTCCACCATGACCACAGGACAGTCACAGAATAGAAATTATGGAAATAAATGCTTGAGACAAAGCTACTAGAAGAAAACAAAGGCATAAATGCTGTGTCCAGTGTCCTACAGAAAGTATCCTAAGCTTCTCTTTGATATCTATGTAAAGGAATCAGGTGAGAGCAAGAGAGAGAGAGAGAGAGATGGAGAGAGAAAAATGGTTTTTCTATGGTAATCTCTGCCAGATAAAGTGGACTACCAAATCTGCCTCATGCCAAAAACCTAGGAAGTGCTGACACATGCCTATGATTCTGGTACTTAGGAGGCTAAGGCAGGTTTATGGTGAGTTTGAGACCAGTGTGGTGAATAAAAATTTCTATAGACTATAGAAATATCTTATAAGTGAAAATTCTGTATTCACACTAGATTACGAATTTGTTGAGCAAAGCAGGTTAGAATTACTCCTTGCAATTAGATAGTGTTATTGTATTATATTTTTAAAAGGTAATGTGCTCCAAAGATCATACTCCTTTCGGTATTTCTTTTAACATAATTTTTTATCTATGTTTTTTACATTTTTTGAAATTAATGATTCTGGATAGCTACATTGAACAATTTAAGTATTTAATTTATGTGTATCTGAAATTCATAAAAACGTTTGCATAAATAATTATTTTTGAATATTTAATAATATATTGGGATCATTTTCCTTTGATAACATAGGTTACACAAGAAATTGTGTGCCCTTTTTACTTGATAGCACACGCTATGCTCCCAAAGTTACAAAAGGCTGATGTGACGCTTGTGACCCATGGATGGACATGTACAGGGTCATTAGCTGGTGGAGGAGGTTCGCCAAGGAAACTCTTGGGCTGCTTTGACAAATGCAGACGATGATTAAGTATGTGACATTGTTCCCATTTGTTCATTGCTGCATCAATCAGAGCCTCAAGTCAGCCTGCTGCAATGGCTACTCTTGATGTGGTCTTCTGAATAAGACAGAGTGCTAAAATGAGGTCATGACCACTTTTCACGGTACTTTTTTGCTTGGCTACATTCCAGCTTCTCTAATTAAAGTCTGTCTTTCTAAGACTCCTTTACAGTTTTAATTGGGTATGTTATTTCTTGTGAATTGTATGGAATTGTTATTCACTGTCATAAGCAGTAGCTGTATTTCTGCATAGAGGTGGCTGCATTTTATCATAGGGATCAAAGGAAGGAAACATGAATATAACTTTTTTAAAGAGCACTTTGCAATGCTTTGGGTTCTTTGGAAGAGAGCACTACAGAAGAAAATAATAGTGTTCTTAAAATGTAAAATATAGCTATTATCATATTTGAAAGAAAACCTGGAGATTAAAAGCACATTTTCTGTAGAAGTAAAGAAAAAACGTTATTTTACTGTTTCAGAGAAAAGGAATAAATATGATTATTATTTAAAGAGTTAATAAGGGATTTTGTCTCTGAGAAGTTTTTATGTTATCTGCATTTAGGGAAAATTGTTAAAAATTCTAAGTCTATCTTGAGTTAAATTTTCATAGAATAGACTAGTTTCTCAATGTTAACAAGTCTTCTAAAACTGCTCCTCATTTACAGAGGCTTCAGTCTCATTTACAGTTATTTTTTTTTCTTCTATACAGATTGGCAATCTATATTGAGCAAATATACTTCCAGACAAATGATAAATTCTCACATCACACTGAGCCTCTGCTGATTCCATTTTTCATTCTTTAATTGATGGTTGAGTCATACCTCCTGTAGGAGTATACCCACTCACATGCTAGATAAATGCTCACCAAATGAGGCTCTGAGAACAGTGGTCAGACAGAGAGGAGGAGGAAATAGCTTTCTATTCCAGGCATTACAGCCAATAAAATTATTGGTTACTTTACATGGATTTATGTCTTTACAATACAGAAATTATGATGATTTAGCAGAACATAGTGAAATATAATGCATTAAGTGTGAGGCTAAAAACTAAAAAAGAAATATGCATAGATGGAAATTTGGATGTTATAAAATCAATTCATTAAAAATTGCATAGTCTGTAAGTTTAAACCTAAGTTGATTCTACACATTCCAGCAATTAACAAAACCCAAGGAAAACATAGTTATATAGTTCACATGTACATAGCTCTTTAATAAAACACAGATCACTTGGGAATATAGAGATGTTTCAAGTCCTAAAATTATTTGGCATATATACTCTGATTTGGGATTTCTGCAAAGAAAGTACTGTAAAATTTAACAACAGATTTTGAAACACCCATGCAGGAAATAATAACATCAACATTTTGATTGGTACAAATATAAAAATTAATATACAGTATTATACAAATACAAAGTTCTGTAGAATATCTTTGTTCATATCTACATAGCGACTTATATTTGTTTTACACTAACCTGATTGCTAAGTTCATAATTTTGTTTAATATCATTTAGTGTTCTGGCTCTTTATGATTTGGTCTTTTCCTGGTCCTCATATTCACTTTGTTAAGATATAATGACTAGCTTAAACCTAATAGGTTACTCTCAATATTAAATGTTAAAAACATTTTCTACTTACTAGTTTTTCTTTCTCTATCGTACCACTTTCTTCACAGTATCATAATTTTTGATTACTTAAACATACACATATAAATACATATATATTTATAAAATGTTTTTAATTTTTATAATACAATTTGCCCATAAAAAAACTTTTTACCTTTACTTATGTCTGTCTCTCTATTTCTGTGTGTATCTGCATATATGATTCTGCAGATGTCAGAAGAGGTCGTGTGATGCCCCGAAGCTAGAATTATAGGCAGTTTTGAGTAGCATGATGTGTGTCCTGGGAATAGGACTGCAAGCTGTCTGAACCACTGAGACTTCTCTCCAGCCTACACTACCATTTCTAAGTCGCAAGTCGGATCTATCTATATTATACCACGAAGGAGAGCTGTTTTCTACATTACCCAATAATGGAAATATGCACAATCTGATTCCTCTGTCTTCCTGGTAGTGGTGGATTCCAATTTCTTTTTTTCTTTTTCTTTTTATTATTAGTTACATTTTATTAACTCTGTATCCCTCTCCCTCACTTCCTCCCAATCCCACCCTCCCTCATTTGTCTCCTTCCTGCCCCTTTCCAAGTCCACTGATAGGGGAGGACCTCCTCCCCTTTCATATGATACTGGTTTATCAGGTATCTTCAGGACTGGCTGCAATGTCTTCTTCTGTGGCCTAGCAAGGCTGCTCCTCCCTTGGGGCATGGGGAGGCCAAAGAATCTGCAATTGAGTTCACGTCAGAAATAATCCTTGTTCCCCTTACTAGGGTTACCCACTTGGTTACTGAGCTACCACGGGCTACATCCGAGCAGAGGTTCTAGGTTATATCCATACATGGTCCTTGGTTGGGGAAACAGTCTCAGAAAAGACCCCTGTGCCCAGATATATTTGGTCCTTGTGGAACTCCTATCCTTTCCATGTCATACTAACTCCCCCTTCTTTCATATGATTTCCTGCACTCTGCCGAGGGTTTGCTTATGAGTCTTAGTATCTGCTTTGATACACTACTAGGTAGAGTCTTTCAGAGGCCCTCTGTGGTAGGCTCTTGTCCTGTTACTTGTTTGCTCCTATGTCCAATGCCCATGCCATTTGTCTTTCTAAGTGAGGACTGATCATTTTACCCCAGGTCTTCTTTCTGGATTGGTAAGATTAACAGTGAAAATGACCGTCCTGCCAAAAACAATCTACATATTCAATGCAGTTACCATCAAAATACCAACACAATTCTTTACAGACCTTGAAAGAAAGATTCTCACCTTCATATGGAGAAACCAAAAACTCAGAATCTCCAAAACGATCCCTGCAACAACAGATCATTTGGAGGTATCTCCATCCCCGGCCTCAAGCTGTACTACAGAGCAATAGTAATAAAAACTGCATGGTATTGGCATAGAAACAGAAAGGGGGATCAATGGAACCAAACAGAAGACCCAGAAATAAACCCACACACCTATGAATACTTGATTTTTGACAAAGAAGCCAAAACCATTCAATGGAAAAAAGACAGCATCTTCAACAAATAGTGCTGGTCCAACTGGATGTCTACATGCAGAAAAATGAAAATAGATTCATATTTATCACCCTGCATAAAACTAAAGTCCAAGTGGATCAAAGACCTCAACATAAAACCAGACACTCTAAAAAAATCGGTTAGAAGAAAAAGTGGGGAAGAGCCTAGAACTCATTGGCACTGGAGACAACTTCCTGAACAGAACACCAACAGCTCAGGATTCCAATTTCTGTTGTTATTAACAATGAGTGGTTCAGTGCATATTTTTGTGTATATCTTCAAGTACAAAATGTGAGTTTCTCTTGAGTATGTCCCTAGAAATATAATTTCTGGGTCTTAGGACATGATTAGCTTTATAAGGCATAAACAAATTTATTTCCAGGTTTCATTCCTACCAGCTATATTTAAAACTTCCTATTATTATACATTTCTCTCTCATTATCGAAAGACATCTAAACATTTACCAAGTAAATACAAAATGATATTTTTTGTGAAATTTACTAATTATTTGCAGTTTATGAAACTGAAATGTATTCTTCTTTGCTTCTAATATTGTTTAGTCTCTAAGTCTGTTATTGTCTCTAATATGTTACGCATGCCAAGAAATAACTCTTAAATGGATTTAAAAAATGTTACTCACAAAATATTAAAATTGAACCTCAGAGATGGCTCAGAGTTGAAGCACACTGGCTGTTCTTCCAAAGGTCCTGAGTTCTATTCCCAACTACCACAGGGTGGCTCACAATCATCTATAATGAGATCTGGTGCCCTCTTCTGACCTGCAGGCACAAATGCAGGCAGGACACTGTATAATAATAAATAAATAAAAATTGAACTTCTTCATTAATTCTTTATAAATTCTGGATATTAGGCCTCTGTCATATATAGGGTTGGTGAAGATCCTTTCCCAGTCTGTAGGCTGTCGTTTTGTTCTGACGACAGTGTCCTTTGCTTTACAGAAGCTTTTCAGTTTCATGAGGTCCCATTTATTGATTGTTGATCTTAGAGCCTGTGCTGTTGGTGTTCTGTTCAGGAAGTTGTCTCCAGTGCCGATGAGGTCTAGGCTCTTCTCCGCTTTTTCTTCTAACCAATTTAGTGTGTCTGGTTTTATGCTGAGGTCTTTGATCCACTTGGACTTTAGTTTTTTGCAGGGTGATAAATATGGATCTATTTTCATTTTTCTACATGTAGACATCCAGTTGGACCAGCACCATTTGTTGAAGATGCTTTTTTCCATTGAACAGTTTTGGTTTCTTTGTCAAAAATCAAGTACCGATAGTTGTGCGGGTTTATTTCTGGGTCTTCAATTCCATTGATCTACCATTCTCTTTCTATGCCAATAACGTGCAGTTTTTATTACTGTTGCTCTGTAGTACAGCCTGAGATCAGGTATCAAAGCAAATGCTGAGACTCTTAACAAAACCTTGGGCAGAGTGCAGGGAATCATATGAAAGAAGGGCGAGTAAATAAGACCTGGAGAGCATGGGTATGCCACAAGGACCAAATATATCTGGGCACAGAGTCTTTTCTGAGACTGATTCTCCAACCAAGGACCATGCATGGATCTAACCTAGAACCCCTGCTCAGACATAGCCCATGGCAGCTCAGTATCTAAGTGGGTGCCCGAATAAGGGGAACAGAGACTGTCTCTGAAATGAATGTGCAGCTCAGTGGTGGGCTCTTTGATACCCCCCTCCCCGAGGGAGGAGCAGCCTTGCTAGGCCACAGAGGAGGACACTGCAGCTAGTCCTGATGAGACCTGGTAAGCTAGGGTCAGATGGAAGGGGAGGAGGACCTCCCTTATCAGTGGACTTAGAGAGGGACAGGGAGGAGATAAGGGAGGAATGGTAGGATTGGGAGGGAATGAGGGAGAGAGCTACAGCTGGGATACAAAGTAAATAACCTGCAATTAATATAAAAAATAAAAACTATTAAAAATGAAATAAAAATAAAAATAAAAAAAGTTGAACTTCAACAACACATTTATAATAAAAACACACATACAAAGAAAGCAGAAAGTGTATTCTTAAAAATAAGTATTTATGAAGAAAATAGTGGCAACCCATAATCCAAGCTTTGCAACTTTTCTATTAACATATATATGCAACAAATGTTTTAATATTTCTAAATTGCTTACTAAACATTTTCATTTATTCGTTGAGCAGAACAATGAGATCATTCAAAATGTATCCTGAGTGATCATTCAGACTAGTACCCAAGCTCCTGGCTGGCTCTCTAAAGCCCAGGAAAGCTGTCTCTCATTAATAGAAAGTGGCTAAATATCTGCTTATGTAATATTTTAAAAGTCATCCTAAAGTTCAATAGATCTCACATACTGTTACGTATCTAAGGTTTTATTTAAAATAATTATTTATGAGTATTCATATGTTAACTTTTCAACAATGACCTCCAGGTATTGAATAAGTTAATTCTAAACAAAGTAGTATCAAGTGAATCTTAGTGAGTTTGGGGAACATATTTTGTATAGCAACCATTCTTCACTTGTGGTGTAAGGAGCAATGACTTCTTTCCAATACTATCTGGGTTTCTCTATTCTGTAGCTACAGATCTCTATGAGGCCAGAACCTGGAAACAACCCAGATGTCCCTCAACTGAGGAATGGATTTTAGTCTTATACTACAGGATAGACATACTACAAAGCAGAGACCCCAAGATGATAAGCCCAATGGGCATCTTAGACTTTATGTGGGCCCACTACTTAGGGGACTGCAGTATGTCTCTGACATGGACTATGTTGCCTGCTTTTTGATCACTTCCCCCTGATAGGACGTCCCTACAAGGCTACAAATCCTCATGTGGATAGATGAGCTGGGGTGTCTGGGTAGGGGGATCTCCCTTAACCTGAGTAATGGGGAAAAGGGGATGCAGGAAGGGGAGAAGAACTAGGAGAGGAGGGAGGAGCCTATGACTGAGAAGTAAATTGTTACAAATAAAGCTGGTACAAACATGGTTGAGCAAATGTCCTTGTGTGTACTTGAGCATCTTTTGGATATACGCCTAGGAGTGGTATAGCTGCATCTTGAGGAAACGCTGTTTCTAATTGTCTGAGAAATCACCAGATTCATTTCCAAAGTGGTTGTACAAGGTTATATTCCCACCAGAAATGGAGGAGGGTTCCCCTTTCTCTACAACCTCTCCAGCATGTGTTGTCCCTTGAGTTTTTTATCTTAACCATTCTGATGACTGTAAGTTGAAATCTCAGGGTCATTTTGATTTGCATTTCTCTAATGGCTAAGGATATTGAGCATCTCTTTAAGTGTTTCTCTGCCATTTCCTAAGTGTTGGCACTTAGGAAATCCCTCCACATGCTGAGCACTGTTGTAAGTACTTTTTTAATTGGATTGCTTGAAATAATGTTGGCACAAAATGTGCATATCAAGGGTGTAAATATAAACAAATCTGCTAATTTTAACTAAACAAACAAACAAACACTAAAATCTATTTCTGAGTATATACCTTATGTGTATTTCTGGGCCTGGGTTACCTTACTCCAGATGATCTTTTCTAGTTCCATCCATTTGCCTGAACATTTCATGATTTTCTAGTAGTACTCCATTGTGTAAATGTGCCACAGTTTCTTCATCCATTCTCTAGTTGAGGGACATCCAGGTTTTTTTTTTTTTTTTTCTTTTTTCTGACTACTACAAATAAAGCTGCTATGAACATGGTTAAGCAAATGCCCTTGTTGTATGGTGGAGCATCTTTTAGGTATATGCCCAAAAGGAGAGGTGTAGCTGGGTCTTGAGGTATGGGTATTCCCAGTTTTTTGAGAAAGTACCAGATGATTTCCAAAGTGGTTGTAAAAGTTTTCACTCCCACCAGCAATGAAGGAGTGTTCCCCTTTCTCCACATTCTTATCAGCATGTATTGTCACCTGAGTTCTGGAACTTAGACATTCTGACAGGTGATGAAATATCAGAGTCATTTAATTTGCATTTCCCTGATGACTGAGGATTTGGGGCATTTCTTTGTTTCTCTCCCATTCAAGATTTCCATGTTGAGAATTCTCTGTTTAGCTCTGTATCCCATTTTTTTTAATTGGATTGTTTGATTTGTTAGTGTTTAATTTCTTGAGGTCTTTATATATTTTGGATATTAGCCCTTTGTCAAATGTAGGATTACTGAAAATATTTTCCCAATATGTGGACTGCCTTTTTGTTCTATTGATCATGTCCTTTGCTTTACAAAAGCTTTTCAGTTTCAAGAAGTCCCATTTATTAATTGTAGATCTTAGAGCCTGATCTGTTGGTGTTCTGTTCAGGAAATTGTCTCCTGTGTCAATGAGTTCAAGGTTCTTACCCACTTTCTCCTCTAGCAGATTTAGTGTATCTAGTTTTATGTCGAGATCTTTGATCCACTTGGACTTGAGTTTTGTGTAGGGTGATAAATATGGATCTATTTGCATTTTTTTCATGTGGACATCCAGTTAGACCAGTACCATTTGTTGAAAATGCTATTTTTTTATCCTTTGTATGGTTTTGTCTTCTTTGTCAAAAATCAGATGTGCATAGGTATGTGGGTTTATCTCTGCATCTGTGATTCAATTCCATTGATCAATCAGCCTATTTCTATGGCAGTACTCTGCAGTTTTTATTGTTATTGCTCTGTAGTATAGCTTGAGGTCAGAAGTTTTATTGTTGTGTCTTCTTGTGTCTTTTTCAATTTCTTTCTTCAGATACTTAAAATTCTTGTCATACAGGTCTTTGACTTCCTTAATAAGAGTTAAGCCTAGATACTTTATATTATCTGTGGCTATTATGATGGGTGTGGATTCCCTAATTTTTTTTTTCTCAGCCTGTTTGTCATTTGTACACAGGATGGCTACAGATTTTTTTGAATTAAACTTGTATCCAGCCACTTTGATGAAGGAGTTTGCCAGCTTAAGGAGTTATCTGCTGGAATTTTGGGGTCTCTTATGTATACAATCTTATCATCTGCAATTAGCGATACTTTAATTCTTCCTTTCTGATTTGTATCCCTTTGATCTCCTCGAATTGTCTTATTGCTCTAGCTAGAACTTCTAGTACTATAATGAAGAAATAAGGAGAGTAGACAAGCTCATCTTGTCCCTGATTTTAGTGGGATTGTTTTTTTATTTTCTCTCCAATAGTTTGATATTGACAGTTGGCTTGCTGTCCATAGCCTTTATTATGTTTAGGTATGGGCCTTGTAACCTTGATCGCTCCAAGACTTTTATCATGAAAGGGTGTTGGATAGTGTCAAAGGATTTTTCTACATCTAATGAGATGATCTTGTGATTTTTTTCTTTCTGTTTGTTTATGTGGTGAATTACATTGATGGATTTTTTTTTTGTGTTGAATCATCCCTGCATCTCTGGGATGAAGCCTACTTGATCACGGTGGATGATATTTTTGATATGTTCTTAAATTCAGTTTGCAAGTATATTATTGAGTATTTTTGCATCAATATTCATAACAGAGATTTGTCTTAAATTTCTTTGTTGAGTATTTGTTTGCTTTAGATATCAGTGTGATGGTGGCTTCATAGACTGAATTTGGTGAAGTTTCTTCTGTTTCTACTTTGTGGAATCATTTGAAAAATATTGGTGTTAGCTCTTCTTTGAAATCTTGTAGAATTCAATGCTAAAACCATCTGGTCCTGACCTTTTTTTTTGGTTGGGGGACTTGACTGCTTTTATTTCCTTAAAGGTTATATGGCAGTTTAAATTGTTTACCAGCCCTTGATTTAATTTTGATGGGTGAAATCTTTCAAGAAAATTGTCCACTTCATTTACATTTTCTAGTTTTGTGGAATACAGGCTTTTGAAATAATAACTAATGATTCTTTGAATTTCTTCATTGTCTGATGTTATGCCTCTCCTTTCATTTCTGATTTTCTTAAATTGAGTACTGTCTTTCTTTTCGTTAGTTTGGCTAAGGGTTTGTCTATCTTGTTGATTTTTTTCAAAGAATAAATTTTGTTGATTTTTTTGTATTGCTCTTTAATTTATAAATTATTCTAATTACTGCTTTCAGTCCCGAGTTTGATTATTTCCTACTGTCTACTCCTCTTGGGTGTGTTTGCTTCTTTTTTTTTTCTACAGCTTTCAGGTGATATATTAAGTTGCTAATATAGTATCTCTCCAATTTCTTTATGAAGGCATTTACTGCTATGAACTTACCTCTAAGCCCTTTTTCACAATGCTTTCATAGTGTCCCGTAAATTTAGGTAAGTTGTGCCCTCATTTTCATTGAATTCTAGTAATTCCTGAATTTGTTTCTTTATTTCTTTCCTCACCAGTGATCATTGATCAGGGAGTTGTTCAGTTTCCATGAGTATGTAGGCTTTTTGTTGTTTCTGGTATTGTTGAGGTCTAACTTTAATCCATGGTAATCTAAGAAAGAATAATGGGTTAATAATTCAATTTTCATGTATTGGTTGAGGTTTGCTTTGTGACTTACTATATGATCAATTTTGGAGAAGGTTCCATGAGGTACTGAGAAAAAAGTATTTATACATTTTGTGTTTGGGTGAAAGGTGTTATAGACATCTATTAGGTCCATTTGATTCATAAACTATGTTAGCTTCATTATTTCTCTATGTTGCTTTTGTCTCGATGATCTGCCCATTGGTGAGAGTAGGGTGTTTTAGTCCTGTAGATTTATTGTTTTGATTATTATGTGATGGGAAGAATTTCTCTTCTGGTCTAGTCTATTTGGTGTTCTGAAGATTCTCTCCTCCATCTCTTGTCTTCTGCTGGTGATGCTTACCTTTGAGTTTCCTGATCTCTCCCCTAAGCTTTCCATAGCTGGTTTTTTGTTGTTGTTGTTTTTGTATTTCTTTATTGATTGTAATTTCGTTTTCAGGTTTTGAACAGTTTTATTCAATTCCTTTACCGGTTTGTAGTTTCCTGTCTGTCTTTGATGGCCTCTATATGTTTGGTTGTTGTACTTTCCTATTAAGATATTTGTTTGTTTCTTCTTCTTCTTTTTTTTTTCACTGTGTTGGCATGTTTATTAGGAGAATTGGCAACAGTGCCATTTAATTTATTTTATCTTTAATTTTTTTAATAATAGTTACAGTTTGTTAACTTTGTATCCCTGCTGTATCCTGCTCCCTCTTTCCTTCCCAATCCCACCCTCCAACCCTCATCTCCTCCCTGCCCCTTTCCAAGTCCACTGATAGGGGGAACCTCCTCCCCTTTCATCTGATACTGGTTTATCAGGTATCTTCAGGACTGGCTGCAAAGTCCTCCTCCGTGGTCTAGCAGGGCTGCTCCTGGGGGGGGGGGGGGGGTGGAAAGAAGGTCAAAGAGCCCAACCATTGAGTTCATGTCAGAAACAGTCCCTGTTCTTCTTATTAGGGTACCCATTTGGATACTGAGTTACCAAGGGATAACTGCATAAGCTTAGTTTTAATGTCATTTTCTTGTGTTTCAGCTGCATTAGAATATCCATTGTTTTGGGGGGGTTTTCTGGTGGAACCATGATGTCATCGTTTTTGTTGATTGTGATCTTATGTTGGCTTTTAGCCATCTGGTTGTCCATAGCATTGGCTGTTTGTTCCTTGAACCTGTACCAAAGAATAGATCTACCTGTCACTGAAATCTAGAGTAGTCTTCAGAATGAAGAGTGAGGTACAGGGGAACAGGAATGAGTGCTGGCATTTCAGATGCAGCCATGTTAGAATGGGTGTTTCAGACGGGCACTTTGGGTACAGGTGTCTTAGTTGCAGATGTGCCTCAGATGGCAGCTGACCTGTGGCTTGCAGGCCTACCAGACACAAGTGCTTCTGGGACTCAGATTCCTCTGGTCTTTGTCATCATGGATCCAGGATTCATGTGATTTTATTTTCCGCCTGTCTTCACAGAGTAAAGCCCTGGTATGGAGGTTGGAAAGCTGTTGCAGGAATCCAGAGGCTGACCTTATGGGAGTGGGAGGGATTCGATGTCTGGCTGCTGGAGGGTCGCTGGACCTGGCTTTCTGTACTCTCTCAAGTATGCAACAAGTGCAGGTGCTCACAATTCATGACTCCTATGGAGACAGCTATGGGAGCCTGGAACTGATCTCAATCACCCCCAACTCCTCACATGTCCCATCTACTCCGGGAAAAAACCAAAGTCGGTGTTTTTGATCCAGCTGTCTGTTTACGCACAGTCTCTGATGTTCTGCCCCTTAGATATGGTACACACTAGTCACTGACATCTTGGAACCCTCCCCCCCGGAGCTTATCATTTTTAATAGAATAAATACAATTGCGTAGTGTGCTATGCTACACACTGGCCAATAAAGGAAACATGCATTTTGGGCAAGAAATGCTTTGGAAATAAACATGCATATGAAATATTTCTAAGCTATTTCTTAAGCTAGAAAACAAAGTACTGCCAGGGTGATGAAAATACAACTTAAATAAATACACTTGAAATATTAATATTTAGTTATTTGCTTTATTTAGTTATTAACAAAAGTTTATATATGAAGCTTCATAGATCTGGAAAGGATATTCTTGCATGTGGTCTCATCACACCTCCATATGTTGCATGTTCCTAAGAGCACATTACACAGGGAAGTGGCTGTTTGTTCTAAATTGATGTGATTTTAGAATCCCTAGGTAAAATCTTGCTGCCATCTTGGATTGTACATGCTGTTTTATATATTGATTTAATGTTTTTATCCTATTAATATAGGTATCATGCTAAATGCTGTTTCATTTTGCTTTAGCTATTCTCCCAGGTGTTTTTAAGTAGATATAACAGTAGGGCATTGTAATCTATTATCTAGCTATGATTATGCTTTTTTTTTTTTTAATGCTAGGTATTTTTCTCTTGGTAAAAGAGCATAGCCACAGACTCACCATTAATATTTTCTAAATCATCTCTACACTAAACAGGAAAAACCTGTACTAAGCATTACATTTGGAGCACAAAAGTGTGGTTTCATGCATTTGAAACCTTAGCAGCTGATATTATAGTCTTGGCTGTGAGTCTTGTTCTTGTTCACCATAGTGATCAGTTTGTTGCATCGTGCCCACCCCTTCTGTCTGTCCCAGTATCTGAGCCAAGTACTATGGGCACCCATGGGGTGGACTTGGCAGCTGTGAGGCCCAGATGCTGAGCTCCAATATGTAATTTTCCAGCAGCAGCATCTGGGAGTCTGGTTGGCCTTTTATCTGGCTTATGTTGCCTGTCAGGGTGACTATAGAAAGTCTGTGAACCTGGCACAAAATCCATCTCTTCAACCAGCAAACTATCTTGTCCATGAAAATGTCACTTCCTATTTATCCTTAGTTAGTGGTGTCCACTTGTCCTCCATGATACAGCTAGATGAAAGATCTCAGTAGAATTCCCGAGAAGTCATATGTTCCTCCACTACTCTGTCCAGTCAAGTGCTAAATATTTTCCACTTAGATTCTTCAGTTCTACGTTCTCTTCTATCCCCATTTCCACTGTGAGTCAGAAAGTGTAATAAAATGAGTCAGTGGCTGGCACTTAGGTGAGTGAGCCATTATCAGGAAATGGACCCCTAAGGCTCTACTGCTTGTTTTTGTCTTAGGTTTTAATTTTAGACACCTATTATCAAAACATAGCTCATATCTACAATGGTATATTCATTGTTTGAGTCAATAGTAAGTCACTAAACTGAAAGCATCAATGTTTTAATCGAAATATAAACAGAACTGACATATGTGTCTTGTATACTACTTTGACACGTAGAGAATATTTTTCTATATTATGTCTCTTCAAACCTAAATCACGAATTGAACAAAATGGTCTTATTAACTTATTAATTTTTTTAGTTTGCAACTCAGAGAATTGAAAAGAAAACTTACCTTTTTACCAAGGACTTTTTGGAGCACAATTAATCTCCATATTTTTAATTCACATGGTTATTTTTCTGTTTTTAAAGTTATAAAAGGAGGAATAAATTCAAAATATCAATTACAGAGAAAATGTGGAAAATGTAATTAAAGTTTATAGAGAACAATCATTGTTATATTGTAAAAATTTGATTCTATATATTTTCTATAACCTAACTTAACAAAGTCAAAAAACAATGCATGCACACAATTCTCCTTAATGTAAAAATCCAACTCCCTATACAGTAAAGTGTAACATCTTTCCTACTGACAAGTGCTTAAGACTTGTTCATTAATTTTATCACTAACATAAACTTTTAATATGCATATGATCAGAATATAGGACTTCTAGGGCAGCTTAAACTGACTGTACCCTGTAATTACCATTCCTGTACTTGATTAGTATAATCTGATTGCAATTATTCAGTGATTTTAATACAAGCCTCAAGCTACATAACAATAATTTGAGTGCAGTGACTGGGAACATGTATCTGTTTGGCTGTGAAATGATGTTTTAAGCCATAGTGATTCAAAGATCTGACTATAGTTCTAATTAAAGTACATTTATATTTATAGGTAAAAAAAACTATTTTGCAATATGTTAACCAATGCAAAATTACACACAAGTAAAATATAGATCCTTATCATGCATTTTAAAGCAAAAATAATCAATAAGTGATTTTTAGGATTTGAAAAAAAGTCACTTCTGGTATGATTATCCATACCAAAAACAAAACAAAACAAAACAAAACAAAACAAAACAAAAAACAAAACAAAACAAAAACCTTCAGATGAATGTAAAGAAGAAAACCAGCCAATGAATACATCCATTACAGAGCATTAGTGTGACCCTAAATATTTTTATTAAGATACAATACTTGAAAGGCTTAAAGGCTAAATGAATGATGAATTATTTATTCAGAAGTCTCTAGAACCAAATTTCAAAGAAAATATTTGATGGAAATATCATCCATTTCAATAAAAGATAAGCTTAAGTGGCAGACAGAAACACACATTGTTAAATATTTTCAAGAAACCCTTCCCAGAAAAATGCATATCTTTGGATGGGTGTAGGAAGTGCATCCAAGTCAAAAGTACACAGATCTCTGAGAGCTGGACCCTGCTCTGGTCTAAACACCACCCAGGACTACAAAGTAAGATTCTATCTAAAACACAAAAAAAAAAATAAACAAAAACAAACATCAAAGGCTTGGAGAGGAAAAATTAGACTGGCTGTGAAATTTGTAGCACTATTCTGGATGTTATTTGTTTCCTTTTTTCTACTTTTAAATATAAAAAATAGTAACCGGATTCTGACTTCAAAACCCCAAATAAGGAATTGTAAAGCACCAAACAGAACTGTCAGATAATTCATCCAATGGTAAAGTATTCAAAATGAGTGATGTACGGTGAAGTAAGCAAAATAGTTTCAAGCTATTATCTTAAACTAGAATGTCAGGATTATTGGATTGCCTAAAAGGGTGAAAGAAACAGACCCAATAGACTCCTTGAAAAATGGATGCCTAAGGCTGCTCAACTCAGTCTAGTAAGTGACCCAGTTTCCTTCCAGATGTATCTAGGAATTCAGAAAACAAAGGAGCAAGTAGACAAAGCATAGTTCTGAGTTTTAAAGATTGCCATTGGAGGAAAAAAATAAATGATTATCATCTCGACCTGCGGCACTAGACCCATATCGAGGTATCAGACCAGGAAAATACCTTCTATGATGGCTACTGAAAGGCTACATTTTACCCAAGCAAGTGAGTATAAAAGATATTTCTTTAGTTTAAATATAATATAAAAAGAACAAGATGGGGTGTGGAGAGCAAGCAATTTACTGAATTTTCTAAGAATAACTCAAGAATCTACATAGACAGTTGAATGTGATCCTCATCTTTTTACAGTATAGGAACAACTTAGCACATGGTCCTTATAAGCAGGCAGTCTCTCTAAGCTCCATTCCCAAGTAAATGTTCTTTCCTTCTTTTCTCAGTGTTTCTCTAAAGTACGTGCATTAACAGATATTTAGCTTTGATCTCTGTGTAGCATCATTTCTCTTTTTGTTCAAAGACTTAGCAACTTTGGATTTTACCAGTTAGTTCTTAGTTCTGGTTTTGAATAATGAATGAGTGGGGGTTCAAAACAAGACAGAGTTCATTTTGTAACCTGCTCTCTTTCCACTATAGATGAAAAAATGGAACAAAAGGAAGGACTATAGTTTACAAGAGTGTTATGAGAATGCACATCTAAATTGGAGAAATTTCAATAGTGTGAGATTGCTTCATATGCATAAATAAAAATTTTTTCTACTTATTCTGAGTCCTTAACTCTCTGATTTTTAAATATAAATTCGGATATTCTTAAGAAAAGGGTTGTTTTGTTTTTGAGGTATGGATAGAATTAATTGTTACATTATTTATCAGGTACATAGCAGTATTTATCATTGAAAAATCCACCATAACACCTCATTAGTAACCACAAAGAAGCAGACCCTTCCTGCAGTGCTTCCTTTTTTAAAATTTAATTTAATTAATATATTTATTTATTACAATTTATTCACTTTGTATCCCTGATGTAGCCCCCTCCCTCATCTTCTCCCCATCTCACCTTCCCTCCCTCTTCTTCTCCCTTGACCCTCCCCCAAGCCTCTGATGGGGAGGTCCTCCTTCCCTTCCCTCTGACCCTGGCCTACCAGGTCCCATCAGGAGTGGCTGCATTGTCTTCCTCTGCGACCTGGTAAGGCTGCTCTCTCTCAGGTGGAGGTGATCAAAGAGCAGGCCAATCAGTTCATGTCCCTACTCCAGCCCCTACTCTAACTAAGGACCTGCAGTGCTTCCTACACATTCCTTTACTATTTACTCCACTGCGCAAGAAGCATTCCCTGTCACCAAACAGCATTATGTTATCGCTGAACAAATCCATAGAAAAGTATTGTTATTTATGATGGAGCATTGTGTAGTGTATTGCCTAGAACAAGCCTTTATTTAATTTTTGCATAATTCTTTTATATTTATATTATTTTTAGCCTGCTTTCCCCTTCAACACCTCCCCTGGCCCACAGTTCCTCTCTAATTACACACACACACACACACACACACACACACACAAACTTGCTGAATGCCTTCAGTGTTGTTTGTATGAATACCAGCTTAGACCAATCTGTTGTGATTAGATAACCTATCAATCCTGGAGAAAACTTAACCAACACATTCTCAAAAGCCAATAATTGGATGTAGATCATAATATACCTCTGGCCTTGTGACATTTCCCCACATAGAATAGGGAGGAGATGTGGTCACAGTTCAGGTGGTGTTTACGTGACCATACATTTGATATTTCATAGATTCATCTTCCTTGTCATATGAAGAGGCATTGTCTCACAGCAGAAAACCTGGCGCTCTGGGTCTTCTACAAAGTCCCCCGACGTGAGTAAGGTGTGCACTATAGAAACGTCAGTTAGGGCTGGACACCTCACACTCTGTTCTCTGCATTTTGACCAGTTGTAGATTTTTGTAACGGTTTCCATCTACTGCAAAGCAAAGCCTTCTTAATCAGTCAGGAGAGCTACACCTACTGTTGAGTATAAGGGTTTTGAATGAAGTCAGGAATTATACTGTTTAGGAAATTAGCAGTAGTGGGCTGTCACATAGAACCCGTGACATCATCAGTCGTGAGCAGACAGCAAGGTTAATAGTACCAGTTGGGCAGGCCTTTAAGATAACTCCCACTGTTTCACCATTAGAGACGTCTTCCTCAGTGGGTCATCATGGTCTGTACAGCTGTGGAAGACTGTTGGTTGCTTTTCTCAGTTGGTAGCTTGCATATCACCTTCAGATATTATGAGAGTAGCTTTCCAGTTAGTCCAACTCAGTTCTCCAAGTTCCTGTGTTTAAAGCATTTCTGTCTTCAGTATAGATTATCTGTGTCTTTCTGTCTGACTATCCATCTATCTGTTGGTCTGGCTGGCTGGCTGGCTCGCTCTCCTCCTGTCTGCCCATCTGTGTCTATCTATCTATCTATCTATCTATCTATCTATCTATCTATCTATCTATCTACCTACCTATCTATCTATGTATCTATCATCTATCAAACATCTATATGTCACTTATTTATCTTTATGTGTTTACACAAACACATTTATATAGTGTTTGTAATTTTCAGTTTTTAAAAGTATTTCTGAGATTATATTATGATTAAATATTTATCATTTTCTTTTTCCTCCCTCCAGAGGTTTCCAGATACACACCTCCCATGTTATCTCCCAAATTCATGACTTCATGTGTGTGTGTGTGTGTGTGTGTGTGTGTACAAGTGTGCTTGTGAATCTGTATGTATATCTCTAAATACATGAATACAACCTGCTCAGTATGCTTCATGTTATGTATAGATAGCTGTTTACAGGGATGATCATTTGGTGTCAATTGGTGTGATCTCCTCTAAGGAAGATTATTCCTTCCAGTCTCAGCATTCTTTAGCTCCTATAATTCTCTGTCCAGAGTTGAGGCCTCTTGAGCTTTTCATCTTCTGCTTTAGTATATCTATTTTTAGGTAAACATGAAGTAATGTTTCCCTGTGGCTTTTTCATATGTATGTAGTGTTATTTATCTGTCCTTTTCTTTCTCCCTCTGAATTACTCTCCCTACTCCTGATTCAGTAAAAGGCCAAATCAGTAATTTTTCCATTTCACTTTTTATAATATTGTGTCCTTAACTTTCTATAGAGTCTTCCTCCTTCTCCCAGTGGTTCCATTTTTACATTCTTAGTTTCTGAAAACAGAAGTTTACTTTTAAATTGTTTTACTTATTTTTATATTTTAAGAATTATATATATTAGTATGCATATACATCCTTCCTATCCTTTTCTCACCTCCTGCTAACTTCCCTTCCATGTCCCTTCCCAAATTCATGTTTTAAACATTGTTACTTTTTCATGGATATACATAGGTATATACGTGAGCATATGTATCACATGGAATCTACTGAATGCATTTAACGTTTTTCACATGTACATGTGTACAAGGCTAAGCACTTGGTAGTAGCGCTCTCATGTGGGAGCTCATCTCTTTCTTTCAGCCATCATTGACAGCCTGTAGCTCTTCATCTAGTGGCGGGACCAGATGAAATTTTAGCTATCCTTTTAGGCATCTCAAGTGCTCTTGTCATTATGTTGATCTTGTTCAGGCAACCATATTATTGAACTTTCACAGGTGTAACTTACCTGGCTTATATAGAAGATATTCTGTGATCTAATAAAGTTCACATAGTGATCACTGTTGACTCATGAGAATAAAATTCATAAGATTTTATGCTCACAAAAGTTGCTAGTATTTCTTCATCATGGCCTTTAGCTTTCTAAGTGTAAGTACTTCTTAAAGTAGGAGAAAATAATTTGATACTTATCAACTAAAAATCTAATTACAGAGTTTTCTAAGTTAATCTTGACTTCTAAGTGTTGTATGTAGCAAAAATGGCACGACAAAGCCCATGTTATGGACTTTCATTCTCAGAATGCACAGCTATGTGCTTCCTATAATAAAGGAATTTTCTCTGGAAAGATGTTTATTTTCAGCAGATCACTATTTCCAAATTAGATAGGAAGTCTAATCAATGAATACTTTTGTTTCAAAACTGCATTTTTTATTTAGTAAAATAATTATAATTTAATTTGCCACCATTAATTTTGTTTACTGAGAACTGTCTTGCTTGTTTTTGCACAGGTATTAAGCTGTGGAGCCCAGGTTTGCCTGGAATTCAGTCTTCTTTTTTCTTCTAGATGCTGGGGCCAGGTTCTTTACAGGTAACTCAGTTTACACTTACATATTTTTAATTCCTTTGTTTTTCATTCATAATTTTCAAAATGTTCCATTTTTACACTTATACATACTATGATTAGCGGTACATCTCTAAAGTCTTCATTTTCCTTAGTTCTTTTTTATTGGTAAAAGTCATTATTTTATTTAGATTTTGCCTATTAAATATTTAAATATCTTAGCTTATTTTTATTTTCTAATAAATAATATATATTAGGACATATTTGTAGACATGACACCTTGAATTACACTTTAAATAATACAGGAGGTATGTGATCTAAAACATAGCAGATTTAGTCAGTTTGTATAAATTCTAGAACATTGATTATTACATGGAAATTACAATTTAAAAATAAAGTTATATTATGTAACAGTGATACCTTCAAATCTCCATGAAAGTTCTGCTATGAGCATTAGATTTGTTGTCATCATGATGGGGAAGTTACAGGGGACAAGAAAGCTCACATTATAGTCAACACAACACAAAATATGGAGCAGGCACATGGGGTGGTTGAGGTCATTTTCTTTCCCAGGACATGTTATTAGCTGGATACGATAGTTCAGGGAACTGAAAAAGACTATACCATTGAGTACAATTTGAATATTATAAATATGTTTTTATTTTATTTTTTATTTTATTTTTTATCAGTTACATTTTATTAATTCTGTATCCCAGCCGTGCCCCGAACCCTCATTCCCTCCCAGTCCCTCCCTCCCTCATCACTACTGTGCCCCTTTCCAAGTCCACTGATAGGGGGGGACCTCCCCCCATTCATCTGATCCTGTTTTATCAGGTATCTTCATTGAATTCGTGTTAGAAA
>REGO01000207.1:2971930-3026172 GCA_010120015.1 Rhombomys opimus
CTCAGTGGTACACCAAAATAAAGACCATACCCGTATGAAAACAATGAATGAATGGTAAGCTATACAAGACAAGACAGACACTTGTTTCTTAGAAAAACCTTGACATAAAAATCCTCTTACTTTGAACACATAATGTATATTTGTAATAAGAAGAAGATAAAACTTCTGTTTTGAACTCCTAATGAGTATATAGATAAAATCACTTGTTTAAGCTTATAATGAACAAAGGCATCTAGTTAGTTCTAATATAGTTCTAATAAAAGAAGGTACAATCAATAGTCCTATTGTAACTCCCTTTTATGTAACATTTTTATCTATATTTTAAATTATTTAATTTTATTTTTATTAATTAATTTATTCACTTTGTATCCCAGCTGTAGCCCCCTCTCCCAACCTCTCCCAATCCCACTCTCCCTCCCTCTTCTTCTCCTATGCCCCTCCCCCAGTCCAATGATAGGGGAGGTCCTCCTCCCCTTCCATCTGACCCTAGTCTATCAGGTCTCATCAGGACAGCTTCTTTGTCTTCCTCTGTGGACTGGTAAGGCTGCTCACCCCTCAGGTGGAGGTGATCAAAGAGCTAGACCATGAGTTCATGTCAGAGATGAACTGTTCCTGTTATTAGGGAACCCTCTTGGACACTGAGCTGCCATGTGCTACATCTGTGCATGGGTTCTAAGTTATCTCCATGCATGGTCCTTGTTTGGAGTATCAGTCTCAGAAAAGGCCCCTGTGCCCATATTTTTTGGTTTTGTTGATCTCTTTGTGGAGTTCCTGTCCCCTCCAGGTCTTTCTATCCCTCCCCCACTTCTTTCATAAAATTTCCTGCACTCTGCAAAACGTTTGGCTATAAATCTCAGCATATGTTTTGATACCCTTCTGGGTAGGGTCTTTCAGAGGCCCTCTGTGATAGGCTTCTTTATTGTTCCCTGTTTTCTCCCTCTCCCGATGTCTGTCTTGTTTGCCTTTCTGAATGAAGATTGAGCTTATGCAGGGTCCTCCTTCTTGCTTAGCTTCTTTAGGTGTACAGATTTTATTATGATTATCCTACATTATATGTTTAATATTCATTTATAAGTGAGTATATACCATGTGTGTCTTTCTGCTTCTGGGATACCTCACTCAGGATGTTTTGATGTTTTATTTGAGGCAGAGGGGAACTTCCAATATGAGAATACTCCTGATGAGACCTAACAGACTAGGATCAAAAGGAAGAAAAAGAAATCCTCCCCTACCAGTGGACTTGGGGAGGGGCATGCAAGGAGAAACGGGAGGAAGGGAGGGGCTGGGAGGGGAGAAGGGAGGGAACTAGAAGGGGGATACAAAGTAAATGAAGTGTAATTAAAAATAAAATAAAATTAAAATTAAAAAAAGGAATACTCAAAGCTAAATAATCCTGAAAATCCATTTTCACCCAGCTCATATTAGGCCCTTCCTTTCAGTGGGTAGTATAATTCTACCTGTAGGACAGGTAGGTGTTCTAGAAATGTTCAATGGACTATCAGTTGACGTATTAATTTGGCTGGCAGTGAAATGTTTTGGTCTGTGTGCAATATTTTTAAACTCCATTAATCAAGATGATAGAAAGTAATGTTGTTTTCCTTTGTGACTATTGTGAGCAGAACTTCAGTGAGCAAAGGGGTGTAGACATCTCTTCTCTTTACAGATTGTATTTCTTTAGGAGATGGATTAAATAGTGAGATCAACTAATCACATTTATTTAATAATGACAATTTAATAATAATTAGTAAATTTATTAATTTTTAGAAACATATTTATTTATTTTAATAAATGAGATTATTTACCTATTTTTAATAATTTGAGGAACCTTCATGTACTCTACTTTCATCTAGAGTTTTCTTCTTTCCACCTTGTTGGGACATGAAAGATCTTTGAATAGTAAGTAGCCCTTGTTACTGGGTTGAGTTGCTATTTCACTGTGGTTTTGACTTACATTACCCTAATAATTAGTAATTGGTAAGCATTTTTTAAGTACAGCTGGTCACTTTTATGTCCTCTTTTGATAAAGTTTATTTAGATGCATGGTTCACTTAACTGTGTTATTTTTGCTTTGCGAATCTTTGAGTTCATAGGTACTCTGAATATAAGCTTCTTGTAAAACCTGTAACTCATGTAACATAAGTTTCTCTTAGGTTATCTTTTCACTCATAATTCTTTTCTTTGAATTTTGTAGGTGCTTTTTGTAGACAGCTTAGTTTAAACCCAATTGTCTATTTCAATTTTTGCTTTTTGAGCTTTTGGGGTCTTGCCCAAGGTATTTTTGCTCATTTTTGACATTCCAGTGTCCTGATGTATCCTGAGCCATCCTGTGCTGGTTGGCTTTAGCTGTCAATTTTACACAACATAGCTGTCAGTTTTACGCAATCTCCTGTGAGGAGAATAGCAACAAAGGATTATTTACATAGCGATAGCCTGTGAGCATGGGTGATAGGATTGTTTTAACTAAGGTCATTTGCATGGAATACCCAGCCTGCTGTGGGCAGCACAACTCTTTCAGTTAAGACACCTGCAATGTAAAGTAGCAGAGATATGAAGCTGACCTCTGATAAGCAAGTGAGCGTCCATGTTTCTATTTCTTTCTGTTCTTGACTGTGGATTTTATATCACTAGCTGATTTGGGTCCCTGCCACTGTGATTCTCCTCTAATCCTTAGACTATATCCTGGAACTGTAAGCTAACACAAACCCTTTTTATCCCAAGTTGCTTTTTATCAGGGTATTTTATCATAACAACAAAAATAAAAGACTTATATTTTCTTGCAGGAATTTCAGTTTTGCCTCTTACATTTAAATATAATCCAATGTTATTTGGTCTTTTTAACCACTAAGTGATAAGAGTCTAGTATCATTTTGTGAGTATCTGATTTTCCCTAACCTATGTACTGAAACGATCATCCTTCCAATGACTGTCCTTAAAATTTAAGTAAAAGTTAACTGACTATTTGGACATGGCTTTACTTGGGCTCTCTATTCGGTTCTTCTGGTCTGTTTTTTCTTTTATGCCAATAGGTGGCAATTCAATTACTACACCTCTGTAGTAGGTTTGAAGTTAGATGGTTTAATTTTTCCTGAGTCATTCTTTTTGCATATAAAGCTTAAGATATTTTGTGTTTTCACACAGATTTTTAGATTTTTTCAAGTTTTTTTTTCTTTTTTTTTTACTTTTATTAATTACACTTTATTCATTTTGTATCCCCCCATAAGCCCCTCCATCCTCCCTTCCCAGACCCACCCTCCCCCCGGCCCTTTCTGCATGCATGCCCCTCCCCAAGTCCACTGATAGGGGGTGTCCTCCTCTCCTTCTTTCTGATCTTAGTCTATCAGTTCTCATAAGAAGTGGCTGCATTGTCAGGGTTCTAGGTTGTCTCCACGAATAGTCTTTGGTTGGAGTATGAGTCTCTGGGAAGTTCCCTGTGTTCAAAGTTTCTTGTTCTGTTGTTCTCCTCATGGAGTTCCTGTCCTCTCCAGCTCTTACTATTTCCCACTACTTAGATAAAATTCCATTCACTCTGCCTGTCAGTTGGCCATCAGGCTCAGTATCTGCTTTCACAGTCTGCATGGCAGAGGCTTTCAGAGGCTCTCTGTGGCAGGTTCCTAGGTCATTTCCTGTTTTCTTCTTCTGGCTTTCAGAGGCCCTCTGTAGCAGGTTCCTAGGTTGTTTCCTGTTTTCTTCTTCTTTGGATGTCCATCCTCTTTGCCTTTCAGGATGGGGATTGACCGTTTTAGGTAGGGTCCTCTCTCTTGCTTAGTTTCTTTAGATGTACAGATTTTAGTGGGTTTATTCTATGTTGTATGTTTATATGAGTGAGTATATACCGTGTGTGTCTTTTTGCTTCTGGGACAACTCACTCAGGATGATCCTTTCCAGGTCCCACCATTTACCTGCAAATTTCATGATTTCCTTATTTTTCATTGCTGAGTAATACTCCATTGTATAGATGTACCACAGTTTCTGCATCCATTCTTCAGTTGAGGGGCATCTGGGCTGTTTCCAGCTTCTGGCTAAACAGAGAATTCTCTGTAGAGGAATATCGAATGGCAGAGAAGCACTTAAAGAAATGCTCAACGTCATTAGCCATTAGGGAAATGCAAATCAAAACAACCCTGAGATTTCACCTTACACCCATCAGAATGGCCAAGATCAAAAACTCAAGTGACAACACATGCTGGAGAGGTTGTGGAGAAAGGGGAACCCTTCTCCACTGCTGGTGGGAGTGTAAACTTGTACAACCACTCTGGAAATCAATCTGGCGCTTTCTCAGACAACTAGGAATAGTGTTTCCTCAAGATCCAGCCATACCACTCCTAGGCATATACCCAAAAGAGGCTCAAGTACACAAAAAGGACATTTGCTCAACCATGTTTGTAGCAGTTTTATTTGAATAGCCAGAAGCTGGAAACAGCCCAGATTTTTTCAAGTTTTATGCTGCTTAATTTGTATGCCAGAAGGCATTGGGTCACATTATTTAGGCCTGTGAGCCACCATGTGGGTGCTGGAAGTTTAACTCAGGACCGGAAGAGCAGCCCATGCTCTTGCCACTGAGCCATCTCTCCAGACCCAATTTATTAATATTTTGATAGTAATTGCATTGAATCCTTTAATAACTTTTGAAAATTGTAAGCTCCATTATTTTTCTGATGAAGATATTTATTTTTTTCCTTACTCTGATATTGGTATTCAAATTATTTTTGTTACTTCATATTTTTAAATTGTTTCGGATTTTACATTGAAGATTATTATAACTTGAGTTTCATCTAATATATTATTCCGAGGAAATTTAACTTATGGAAAATTCTAGAAATTCCTTGTACACATTACTGAGGGAGTTTTAAGTGTTAGTTATGCTTATTTTCAAGGTGTTAACTGTGACTTGGTAGCTTACTTTTCTTACATTAACTATACTACAGCTGCTAATTTCCTGAGCAGTGTGTGTCTTAGTTTTGTTGATATGTTGTCCTTGGCCAACAGTCCTAAAGACAAACAATTACAACACAGACACAGACAGACAGCACTGAGGCTGGTCACAGTTTGCCTGCATCTCATGCTTGTGGTCACCTTCTGGTTTTAAAATTTGATAAATTTAACATTGTATTTTGGCTGCAGTGCTTGGCTTATAGATTTAACCAACTGCTGGAGAGCAGGGACTTCACAAAAGGATTATAAGTTATCATCTTCTGTGTAACTACTTATATAGTAGTTATCAGGATTCAAGATCTAGAAATTCACTTAAATTTTCTACTGAGGCTGGGGAAGAGCTACCATGTGGAAACAGTGTGTAGGTCATTTGAGTCACAGCATTTATAATTATTATCACTTCCATCCCTGAACTTACATAAAGGGTGCATCTAGAACACTCCACAGAGCAAGGGGAAGTGGCACTCTTGGGGCTATTGGATAGTTACTATAGAGGAAAATAGTGATTTCCCTTCATATTAACTTAAAAAACAAGAGATATCCATATATCCAATGGCATAATGGTTATGGAAAGGGTAATTATTAATGGAATGGTTAATAGTGAGATGATGAGGCAAGTTAGTGAAAGATGAAAGAATGAATATAGATATATATTTACTGTACTGTTAATTAATTAATTATTTATTTACTTATTTTTATTCACTCTACAGCCCTATCATACTCACCTCCCTCATTTCCTTCCAGTCCCACTCCCCCTCTTTCTTTTCTCCCACCCACCTCCCCTAGTCCTTAGAAAAGACGAGCCCTCTTCCCCTACCAACTAGCCAAGACTATCAAGTCTCTTCAGAAATGCCTGCAAACACATTCTCTGTGGCCTGGCAAGGGGAAGTGATCATAAAGCAAGTAACAGAGTCCATGTCAGAGACAGCACCTGCTCCCCTTTCTAGGTGACACACATGGATATTGAACTGCCTATTGGCTACATCTGAGCAGAGGACCACACATGGTCTTTGATTGGTGCACCAGTCTGCAAGGGCCCCTCCCTGGGCCTAGAATTGTTGTCTGTGTTGGTAGTCTTGTAGAGTTCCTGCCTATCTGGGACCTTCTATACTCCCACTCTTCCATAAGACTCTCTGTGCTAGGCCCAAAGGTTGGCTGTGAATATCAGCATCTGCTTTGATCTCCTGCTGGGCTGGAAATGACTTCTATCATAGGCACCAGTTCTGCTCCCTCTCTTCAACCACTTCTGATGCCTATTCTACTTGCCCTTATGAATGAGAGTTAAGCATCTCCTAGGGTCCTCCCTGTTATTTAGCATCTTTAGGTCTGTGGAATGTAGTATGGTATGGTTATCCTGTATTGTATGGCTAATATCTGCTTATGAGTATATACCATTCTTGTCTTTCTGGGTCTGGGTTGCTTCACCCAGCATGATCTTTTCTAGATCCATCCATTTGCCTGCAAATTTCATAATGTCCTTGTTTTTAGTAGCTGAGTAGTATTCCACTGTGTAGATGTACCTCAGTTTTTTTTTTTTTTTATCCATTCTTCAGTTGAGATACATCTGGGTTGTTTCTAATTTCTGGGTATTACAAATAAAGCTGTTCTGAACATTGTTGAGCAAGCATTCAAATGTAGCATATATCCAATAAATTGAGAAGATATTCTAATACTTTATAAGATGAAATCAGTGATTTATTTTCAGTCTAACTGAACCAGGATGTCAAAGTAATAATTTGCATATACAATACAATATCTCTTTTCTCTTTGTTGTTAGAAGAGGATTGTAGGGATGAAGGAGAGGTTACAGCTGAGATACAAGGTGAATATAATATTGTAATTAATAAAAAATAAATTAATTAAAAATCAAATGAGATTAGATTTAAATATAAGATGCAAAGCTTAAATTCCTAGAAGAAAATATATGACTTTCATTTATGTTGTTATGATAAAATACCCTGATAAAAAGCACATTGGGATAAAAAAATGTTATTTTAACATTAGCTTACAATTCGTCCATGGATTGTAGGGAAATCACAGTGGCAGGCACCCAAAGAGAATGGTCAAATTAGTACTAAGAAAAACAATCAAGAGAGATATGGACGATTTATTTCTATGATCACCACCAGATATGTGTGTCAGTGTGGATATAAGTGCATGCACACCAAATGTATGAATGCTTCTATGTAGAAGTGCATCTAGAGTTAGAAAATTGGTAAATATACACCTGATAATATTGAAGGTAAATAAATTTTTATTAAAATGTTTATAATTTGCATAGCTTTGTTTATTTTAGAAAGAATACTATTAGTTACTGTTCCATTTGTAGTTAAAATGTTTTGCCTACACTTAAATAAAAGGCAGTGCTCTTACTATAGTGTAAAACACCAATGAAACAAAGAAACTTAAAAGAAAGATTTTTTCAAAACTAAAGACAAAAGCAGCATGAATATCTTAGGAATGGTGTAAAATTCACATTTTATTATCTTATACATAGCAGTGAAATATTTCATTCAAATTACTTTTTTTATTTTGCATTAGCAGTACTGACAATGTGAAAACGTTCTATTT
The DNA here is from genome assembly GCA_010120015.1 of Rhombomys opimus. Classification (NCBI taxonomy): domain Eukaryota; kingdom Metazoa; phylum Chordata; class Mammalia; order Rodentia; family Muridae; genus Rhombomys; species Rhombomys opimus. The sequence goes on from REGO01000207.1 coordinate 2,979,434, forward strand.
AAAAAATAAGTCTTAGTTTATGTAGAGATCAGGTCACTCAATGATCCCTGTGACATTTAGAATTCCAGAGTTTATTCAAGGATTCACATTGCCGTTTGGCATATCTTTCTCAAAGAAATCAAGACTTTTTGGTAAAGGTAAACTCAGTTAGCACTTACTCACATATGTTCTTTGAAAGACAGCTGTTGTATAGCTTTCTGAAGAAAAAAGTAAAGACAAATACTGGATTTAAGCAAATTCAGGGGTGGTCAAACAGTCAGTTATATGTCTGCTCCTGAACCTGGACAATCTTCCCGCCTGTTAGCTCCCATATGCCCACTTCTAACCTGAGCATCGGTGAGACTCTTGGCTCAGCTCTCAGCTTCAGTCTAAACATAAACAGGGAAGATGTTTCGTGAAGTCAAAGCTGAATCTAAAACAAAGAGTTTATATTTGAAAAAGCAAGAGTTTTGTTAATCCACATAACATTAACTGCCTTTAAATGAACCGTTATTTGACTTCCCAACCATGTTTCTGAAAATCACTAGTATTGTTAAATTTGGCATTAAATAGGCCTTAAAATTAACTATTATTTCTTCTATTTATTCTATTTTCTTTGTTACGTAGTAGTATAATATTTAAACAGAATTATAATTTGTCACAATGTAATCAAGATAATTAAAATTCATAATTGTCCCATTACCATCCCTTCAAATATTTTAATTTTCTGCTTTTTTTTTTTTTTTTTTTTTTTGGATGACACTATCTTGCTATGACATACATTTGGGTCCAGAAGACAACTTGAGAGAGCTGGTTGCTTGCTTCTACCTTATGTGTTCTAGGGATCAAACTGAAACCATCAGGCTTGGTGAGAAGTGTCCTTACCTGCTAAGCCATCTTGCTACCTTCCCTTAAATATTATTAGAAGCTAACAACTGGTATTAGGTGCAAACTAATCACTGAGGGTTTCTGAGAAATAATAGAAAACTATGTCTTTTAGAAGTTAAAGAAATAGGAAACAACAACTTTGTTTTATAATTTAATTTTATTTATATATTTATTTATTACAATTTATTCACTTTGTATTCCTGCTGCAGTATCCTCCCTCCTCTCCTTCCAGCCTCACCCACCCTCCCTCTTCTCCCCCTATGCCCTTTCCCTAGTCCCCTGATAGGGGAGGACCTCCTCCATTTCTATTTGACCCTAGCTTATCAGGTTTCATCAAGGCTGGCTGCATCATCTTCCTCTGAGGTCTGGCAAGGCTGCACCCCCCAGGGGGAGGTGATCAAAGAGCCAGCCACTGAGTTCATGGCAGTGACAGCTGCTGTACCCCTTACTAGGGACCTCATTTGGAAACTGGGCAGCCGTTGGGCTTCTTTCGAAATGCCAACTCTGAATACTATAATTACAATTCATATTTTATTTCCCTTTTAAAGTTTCAAACATGAAACTACTTATCAAGTTTACAGGCTGGTACTACACTGAATTGATGTGGGTGCCTTGTAGTAGAAAGCCATTAGAATGTTCTGTGTTATAGGAGTGGCTACCTGTAGATGTGTAAAAAAAAAAAAAAAATGACCCCAATTAATATTCCTTCTAAGGCAAGAGAGACAATCCATTGAGACATTTTCTTTCTTTCACTCAAAGGTAATAATCAAGCCCTAGGTATTATTGGTTTAATACAATTTCTCATATGGTCATATGTAGAGTATGCATAATATAAATCAGAAGGCTGAGCATCACTATAAATAACAGTTCCACAAAAAATGCTTGACATGATGCATTTCCATACCAATTTCAGATTAATTTACCATGTATGTTTTGGGTCAGAATTTAGATATAAAATCCATAGATGTTTTTCCCCTAAAATATGGTTTTAGGAAATAATATGTGTAAATAGAAATATAAATCTTCGTGCTGACACTATTGTTCATATGGGATAGTTATAGATAAATTTCATATGGGATAGTTATAGATAAATTTGTGATAAATGTCTGGACTCAAATAGACTGTTTCAAATGTCTCTTCATTAATGGGTTCTTCATTAATGTAATTTGATTACTGAAATTCGTTTCTATTTAGAATCACTAGAAAGAGCCTTTGACCTGCTAAGAGATACTAAAATACATTCATATGGGGAAAGAAAATAGGAAGGAATACATTTTATTCAAACTAATCCTGAAAATGTTTCAGGTCACTGACCAACACTGATAGGGTGTACATTAAACTCCACCTATCGTTTCATGATACATTTAATTTCTGGATACTAAATCTTAAAATGTTCCAGTTGTAACCTATAATACATTGTTTTTTCATCTTTCAAGGGGAAAGAAGATACCATGTAATTCAAGCTCTTTGCACACAAAAATGAAAAAATTGGATGAGGTCTATTGCTTAACATCTTTGACAAATTTTAAGTGCCTTTGTGAATTAAATATAATGTTAAATCTCTGTGGCTTACCTTTTTTTCAAAAGTGAAAGAAAATAATGGATTTTCTTATAGGATTTGTAATAACAAGAGGAAAATTTTAGTTACTGAATGCAAAGAATTTTACAATTTGGTTCTTGACTCAATTCATTTAAAAAAATCATTCCCCATTCATTGATTCTCATGTACATGTAATCTCTCAGTGTTATATAGAAGCAGGTTAGCCCAAGGTCAAAAATGAAGACTTTGATAAGAATTGTGTATTGTGATATGGGGAAATGAATATTTAAAATCTCTTCAGGATTTTAATGATTATATTTGAAAAGATTAACAGGAAGACTTCCTGCCACCCAGAGTCTCAGTGTTGCTGTAAGGGAATCAGGAGCACTTGACCTCAGTAAGATTTAAAAAGAAAAACAAACTTCTTAATACTTTATTACCTTGTTGCACTCTGGAAGGGTGCTTCAGGGCTTCTGGAGAAAGTCCTATTACCTCAACCTCATCAAGATAATCCTTCTTAATAAAGAAAATAATAGATAGCAAAATAAAGGATATATAAAAATTTAATTATCCTCAATGTTAAGGCCAATTAGAAATACTTTCATCCATATACCTAAATAAAATCTTGACTGGCTCTAACAAGTCTAAGCAACCCAGATAATAAATGTAGTAATGCTTTTGCAGTGTTGTAAATTGAAGTTAATATTTCTGATAGCTTGTTTATTACTTATATTTGAATAGAGAGGACAAAGTAAAATATTCTGAAAACTGTATAAGAAAATCATTTGGAATAAACAGAATTTTAATTTACTTGCTATCTATGCAATATCCTTTTCCAGCTATTACCAGGCTTCAGTTATCATTGCTTTTCAAAGATGAAAAATGAATACAGTATGCAGTTCTGTTTTGTTTTCTTTTTTAATTGAAAATAAATTTTCATACAATATATTCTAATATCAGTTTCCCCTCCCCCAACTCCTCAAAGATCCTCCCCATCTCTCTGCCGCTGCACTCACCCAAATGCCTCCCTCTCTCTGCCTTCATCCCTCTCTTTAGAAAGCAGTCAAGCAAAAGAAAAAAGACAAAGTAGACATGCCAGCACAAAAATTCCAAAACATAAATTACTCTTAAAAGTAGAAACTAGACGTTAAACAATGTGTCTAGTTCTAACTGATTTCTGATTACTTAAAACATTCTTAAATGTCAGAGACTATCACAGATGTAGAATTAAATCTGAATGGACTCCTGCTTAGTTCTCTATTCTGAGGCTGTGTGATGAGAAAGATAGCATTGTCACTATTTCTCTCATTAGAAGTCCTAATGAGTGAAACACCCTGACGTTTCCTGAAGAATGCTCTTATAGAAACTGAAAGAAAATGATCCCATGGTGTAAAGACTGCTGTTTGAGTGGGGGTTCCAGTATTATCTTCTGTCTTTTATGTGATAGTGTCCCCCCCCCCATTCTAGATTTTGGAAAAGAATGAGTTACCTCTTTGAGCAGAACTTGGGACAGGAATGTTTTCTGCCCGTAAACAAGGAGAATCAATGCTCTGATAGTTCCATTGTTGTAATTAATAAAGAAAGAGCTTTTTATTTTGTTTTGTTTTGTTTTGTTTTGTTTTAAATTTAAGGTAAGTATTATGAACCTTTTCTTTAACCAATCAGATTACATAGCGAATTCCATCCCAGTTAAATCTGTTTCATCTAGGTACATACAGTTGTGAATGGCTATGAAGCAAATTACATGGATTCAATAAAGAAACATTATATTTTATGCAATCAACAAAGGGTACGAATCTTCTACAAAATAGATATTATAGATGAAATTTAGACAAAAAAGTTCAGATGTGGTACCTGAAGTTATGCAGTCCATGCTCTATAGATGTTTAACTAAACACCTTAAACAGGATGAAAAACTACAGTGGGACAGCTGGTCACAATGAATACAATGAAAATGTAAAGTTTGTTACAATAAGTGATTTTTTTATAATCTTTATAACTGAATTTTGGTTTGTTTTTTAAAAATTCCACAACTGTATTATATATAAACACACTACATCTCCTTATTATAGTGTAAGCATGCTTGTTACATAACTAGAAGGAAAATGCTTACCATGAAACTATGACCTTAACTTTCATGATAAAATATCCATAGAGCAGGAAATTAAGTGATGGTGGAGTCCATGGTTTATAATAAAATTTGTCCTACATTCTAAAGTTAGTGATAAAGCTAAAGATTTATTTAGAAGTGTTTGTTTATAAATCTATGGTTGATGTAATTTTTCAGGTCATCCTAAGAGTGAGTTAGTTAAAGATCAAGGGAAAATGTATACTTCTAGAATAAAAACAGTGCCTGGAATTTCCAATTGTAATTTAGGCATATTCTTGGAGTAAGAATAAAACAATTCTCAATTCTGATTATTGTAAAGGAATGAAATAGTAATACCACATTAATACTAATTAATGTATCATTGACAAAACAATTCGGTTCATCTCCTTAATTATACCTTTAAAATATTAGTAGCTGTTTATGAACAAAGGCTACCATTTGTTAGCTGTCTTACACATGGTGTAGAACCAGCTTAGCAAGTTCATGTTATGTTTGCACACGCTACCTCGATAAGGCAGTGGTGGGAGAACAGCTGGCAGTTCCCAGTTGCTGCTGTGAAATTCCAGATTATCATTTACAGACTGTAGTTCTGGTCCAGGCTATTTTAGTTACCAGGGAATGACAAAGTAGTCTATATTGTTGTTCTATGGTCCTTGCGGAGTTCTTCAGGGCACATACTGTGTCCTGATATCACTTAGTGTACATGATGTCATCCATACCAATTACAAATTGGACTTCATGCTTTCTCTTGGAAAGAGGAGAAATATGTAAATATAAACCTTATTCTATTTCAACTCATATCCAAAAGATAAGGGGATAGAAAACAAAAATACTACGAGGAATTAAATTTTGAGTAAATATGGCACAAAATTTGTGAATTTAAAAAGAAGGGCAAGTCTGAAATAATAGTAAGCTAGGCAAGAATGTAAAAAAATACCATTTTTGTTTCCTTTTATCACTCTGTGTGTTTATTTCTACTTATACTATGACAATCATCTAACAGAAACTAAAATAACTAAATAAAACTTGTCTGAGAGCTTATGGAAACTATTGCTATGAATTTCAAGGGTTGCATTTTGGCATACATTTGTTAAAAGAAAATACCTAAAATTCAGATAATTTCCTCTAAAACACAGGATTATTACTCTTTTGCTTTACTCTTTTTCTTTACAGTTATTTCTTAAATATTGTTTGTGTAAATGCTTGAATTTTCATCTGCTTTGTTAAGGCCTCTGGTCATTAGCAGAAGATATTTTTATGATATCAAAATTGGATAAATGTGATTGGTCCTTTTTTAATTAATTAACTCATTTATTTACTTTACATCCCAAAAGGAGGGACTTCCCCTTCCTCCTCTTACCCAAGTCCCTCCTTCTCTCCTCTCCTTTCTCCAAGGCCCCTCCCTTTCTCCTCAGAGAGGAGAAGAATTTCCATGGTGACTGGCCTTTTAAAACCAATATTAAGCAAATATCTGTTTGTGATGTCTGAATATATAACAATTTTTCTAAGCAGTTCCTAGAAACATATGTAAAACCATTAGCCTGGAGAAATAGAATTTCTAACCATCTAATCAATATGACACTGATTTTTTTCTACTGCCAAACTCAGTGAGATTAAAAATGCCTTAGTGCAGGAAACCCATACCTGCAGTTTACATGCCAGCTCTCTAGCTAACTTTACTACTATTAGAGAAAGCCTATTAAAATTCTGGCTTTTTATCATTATTTCATTTTTAATCACATTTTTACTTTAATTTTTTTTTAGTTTTCTTCTAGTTTTTCCACTAATGTTGGGGTTTGAAAATTTTTAATATTTACATCAAATAGAGAAAAAATCACAAAAACATTCCATGAAGGTGAGGTATTCTTGTAGAACTTGCAAAGAGTATCTAAGCAAACCACAAACTGAGGTCCAGGTTAGGATGCCACATTTATTCCATCTTAATGCTGCTGTCATCACCTTACACACTCTCAGCACACATACTAGGCAGCGACATACCCGGGGTTTACTTTAGTGGATGAGATTATATGCAGCATAAATGGCATAGCCTATTTCACATTGCATGGAAAAACGTATGGTCAATAAATCATTTCTATTCAGAAACAACAAGGGTGAATGTGTAATGTTCATTGGCAGTGTTTTCTGAAATACATCCTATTTGCCATAACTGCCAAAAAATGTTGGGGTGCTTAAGTTCATTGTCCATTTGTACATTTAATGCTTAACCCTATAGAAAAAGAAGTCAACTATCTCTATTTTTGTTAAGAGCATTTTGGTTATTTTTCTCTAACAACAAATGTCAGGGAATAACGCTTGTACTTTACATAGATATATTTTATTCAGAATGCAGTTCTTGGTTTCAGATATAATCAGAAAAGAGATACACATAAATCTGTATGACCAGAAGAGATAAATAGATCGTAAAAAGTCCACATACATCATAGGCCTGCACATCTAACACAGATAAAAACTGTTACAGATCATTATGACATGGATAGCTTGATAATCTATGGTGATCTGTGATAAACTTCAAACTGTCACAAATACAGTGACTCATTTTTTTTTTTATAAAAGAAACAAACCACAAAGGCATAAATTTATTCTGATATTTGTGTTTCTGTGAAACTGAATAGTTGGAAGTCAAACATTTTGTGATGTGCTTTAGATTGCTCATGTGAAAGGCACCCTTAGAAATGTCACCCTATTATAACCTACTGTATTTAAGAATGAACTGCTGCAGAGCAGCCACAGGAGATGCATATGCACTGATGTGATCAACCCTATCCATCACTCATCAGTTATTAATACAAGCTTCACTTTAGGACAAAATCTATAAGACAAAGAAATAAACACATTGTTAAAAGGAGTGAATCTTTATATGTGCTCCTAATATCAGGGTTTCATTTTATTAATTCCAGAGGACCCTCATACTATAGCGTTCCTTTTTTTTTTTTTTTTTAGATAATAGGAGACTTTCATTTAAATGATGCAATCAGTATGCCACAAGCAGACTCTTTCTTTAGTGGGAGGAGTTTGCAGTTCCAACATTCAATTGACCTGTTTCCAAATAATCTACTGGAAAAAAATGAAGATTAAGTCCTCTAACAAGAGCAGTTTTCACAGCCTTGCTTACAAAGAGAGGGACTTGGTAAAAAGATGAGAGGGTAAGCCGCATTGTGCTGGCCCACTTAAATCTTATTTCCAATTCACTAAATGTGTTATTTGACTTGGCAAGTAAGCTAGTATGTGTATTAGATCAGCAGGGAGCCTAATCAAGGAGATGCCAAGTTTACTGCAGCCTCTAGAAGCTGTATTAGCCTCAACTAGTGACCTAAAGCAAAGTGGGTGGTTGAACCCACAAGAGAATAGCATTAACTTTTGCTTGAAGTTCAGCCTGATTTGAAATCTCCTTTTGTGCAGTATTCAAAAAAAAGAAAGAAAGAAAGAAAGAAAGAAAGAAAGAAAGAAAGAAAGAAAGAAAGAAAGAGAAAAAGGAAAGAAAGAAAAAAGAAAAGAGAGAAGGAAAAAAGAAAAGAAGGAAAGAACAGATGCAAAGTGTGTGTAAGAGAACGGAATCTGACAGAACTGAATGCAGTCTGCTCAGCACCATCTTGATATGCAAGGCTTCATAGATGCTTGCTCCATCAATGCTGACAAATGCAAAAGAAAGGAAAGGCATTAACTCAGCTGAGCCACTTGATTCTGCAGCTGCACAACAGATCACTTGGGTTTCTCCACCCAGATAATTTGCTAATTTTCTAATTGATACAAAAAGTATTTTCAAATATTAAATGAACTGCAAATAAAGCAAAAAAAGTACAGCAAATTATAAGAATTCATTTTTTACATTTCTAGGTAGTAAAGCACTAGTAAATATATTTCACAAACCTCTTTTACCTTGCAGGTATCCTGCATGGAGTATTTGCATAGAGTAGGTGGTAAGTATACTTGAATTCTTCCATTGAATTTTGATCCAATTAAATTTCAAACCTTTGTATTTTAACATTAAACAAGTGGGTTTTTTTTTTTAACAAATTCAGCCAAGAGATTCATCTTTAGGAAAATATTTGATTTTTTTTTTGTTTTAAAATAAGTATTATGTTTATATATTTAAAGAATTCTAACGCCAGGTTTTGCATATACAGTTTAAAAACACTTCGAAATCTAACTTCAGTAGCAGGATGGTGAAGCCAAAAATAGTCATGCAAAAGGTATTTTTAGATATAAACAGTATATAGTTGCTAAAACTTAAACAGGAATATATAACTTAAATTAGGCTTCTGATTGGAAAAATTCTTATTTTCTTCACAGAATATAAGAGGAAGATTTTCACCCAGCTCTCATCCTTCATTTTCCAACATCTGCTCCATTTTCCTCCTCAATTTTCAAATGGAGCCTAGCTAAAGATCATCACTATTGGACAATTTGGGAATCCAAACAAGATCAACAAAGGAAACCACCTTCTCTTAGATGAACTTCTTTGGTGTTAAGGGGATGTGATAGGGTCATGAAATGTTGGTCATTTAACAAATTATCCCAGGTATAACCAACGTCCTGAAGAGGCAATTTCCAAAATGCCATAAAATTATCTATTAATGTATGCTTGCTGGTAGTATAGTTGCCTTTTTCAAGTGATTTTTAGAAATAAAAAGTGGTTTAAAATAATCCAAATAATTGAGTAGGATTTTTAAAATTAGTTTTGTTGTGTTTTGCTTTTGCTTTTTTCAGTCGTTTCCTTTTTTTTAATTTTTATTTCTTCTTCACAAGTTATTCATTATATATCCCAATTGAATTGCTTTTGCTTTTTTATAGGACAGATAACACAATTATTTAATGTCAGTAGCATTGTTTTTTGTATCTTTGGGATTTCGAAACATTTCCAAACATTAATTACACTGAGCATCCCCACCATGAGGCTGATATTATTATACCTGTTTTCCACCACGATAAGCAAGGCGTACAGGGCCCTTTGCTCGCCTTGCTCCATGCTCAGCAGAGCTTGTTCATGCTCAGAGCTCCCTTAAAACCCCATTGGATCAGCTCCATGTGAGTACAGAGGGAAATGAGCAAAAGGCTCTAGGAGATTTAGGAGAATTTGTAAGGTCATGAACAGGTGAGGACAGCTAAAGTCAAAGATGTAAACCTCAGTTACATATTCAGTGGTTAGACACATTTGCTCATTACAGTAATTCAGGAGCCTGCGATTCCAGGAGGATGTGCTGATTAGAAATGGAATCTGTTGCTGCACATTTCGGAGTAACTTATTTCATAACAACAATTTCTCCCTTTGATTTGAATAAAAATAAATGACTGGATTTTTCCCAGGCTGCATGAATAGGAGAGCAGCAGGCCCTGCAGAGAGTTCCCACATTGACTTTTAAAAAGTGTGAAAGAGATGCTAACAGCCTCATTTACAGGACAGACTGGATTCAGCCCCTCTACCTGGTGCTGTCATGAAGAAGAGCCATACATAGAAGTGAAACGTGGAGTTAAAAGTCACACCAAACATGTGCACTGACTGTGGGCATCCCAACCTTTCTTCTTTAATTGGGAGGAGAAGGGTTTCTGCTAAAGAGTGAATTCTACAATGTAGGCCGGTAGCCCAACTGGGAAGTACCCTTGATTTGAACAGTTTGCAGCACATCTATTCTGAACTCTTTATATAGGTCCTCTTTTAATACTGAGACACATATTTTAAGGTAAAAAGGGTATTTTACTAATTTTTTAAATGTACCATTCACTGCTAGCTATAGTTGGAGTTGGTAATCATCCGATTCCTTCTCCGGCTTCTCTGCAGGAATGAGGGAGCTCTCACAGCTGGTTGTCTGCACAGTTCTTATTACCACAACCAATTATTGATTTTGAAAGACCTACAGTATTAGTACCACACTGCTACATCTTTCACAGACATTTTGTGTTTTAAAAATTTTATAAAAATATAAAATCTGAGTCTTGCCTTTCCATTATCCTGGAGCTTGTTCTTTATGTATTACATGAAACCCTCACAGAAAGGCAAACCAGGTATCCTTTAAAAAAAAAGAAAAAGAAAGTTACAGAACTTATAGGCTAATTTAGAAGCAAAGACACTGCCTATCTGATCTCTATGTCAGGTATCGTATTTGGAAAAAGCAAATGTTAAGGAGTGACAGGAGAATAAAAGAACACAATTAAAAGATTGAGGACTTTCTAGTCTCCTTTTCCTCACCTATATCTCATGCTCTCCCAATCCACGCTTCATCCCATCAGAAACACCAGCTGCCTTCTCTTCAGGATGTCTGCTTTTGTAAAGGTCTTCATGTAAAATTAGACTTTTGGCTTTGCAAGTTCCCACTGATGATAAATTTTAGGAAGTCTTTCAAACGAAATGACTTTACTCATTCTAGTCCTGTATATGTTCCTCAAGTAATGAGCAAAACACTGGTCTTTAATCATTGCTTATTTGTGTAGTGTGGTAGTAATTACGACCCCTCCACAGCAGAGAGGTACTGTCTCCTAGCTCTGAAAGCTAGGTGTCTAAGTTATCAGGTCAACAGCATTGGCTTAGTTTGAGAATCGTGAGGGAAGTATTTTCTTTCTTTAGCCTCTAGTGCTCTTCTAACAAGTTGGTCATTATTGAGGAGAATAAGGAATCAAAACTGATTGGGTAGAGCAGAAAAGCAAAGCAGTGGCTCCAAGAATGCCTTTTCAATTGCCAAGAAGGTAAAACGAGAATAATGGTTTTGGTCTCTTTACCTTGCTAACTCATGAGAACAGGATGAATATTGAGAAGATGAGAGCACCTCCAGGCTGGGCCAACTGAACTGATGAGCTTATTCTCAGGGCCATGTCTCCCTCTGGTTCTACTCTAAGTACTATTAAAGTCCCGTAGGTCAGCAGTTCACTTGCAACTCTCTCTCCCAAGACCTGTTGCTACCCGGGAGCTTTGCCTTCTGTCTTCCTTTTTGGTGTCTTCCTATATGTCTACGTACTCCTCTTCCTGAAACACATCATCTGTGTTCTCTAAATTTGAATGTAGGGGACAAAAACTGAAGCCACTACCTCAGTAAAACTGTGTGTGACCATGTGCACCAGGTACTCCCAACTCCTGAGTTAAAGTCAGTCTAAAAGTGAGAAGAACGGGCTCATCAAATTCAAGCACATCGTAAGTATTCTGGTATCATTATTGGTTGTCCAGCTCTGTATGCAGTTATCTGCTTTCACCTTCACATAATATTATTCCCGCGTGCTCATCTGTGTCTTTCTTCTTTCTAAAAGAACACACTGGATAAGAGGCCTCTTTAATGACTTCATCTTAACCTGATCATCTATCAAGACCACATCTCCAAATAATATTACACCACAAGAAGGTCCTAAGAATGGGGTTTTATTTAAAATTAAAAAAATAAACAAATTATATAAATTACAAAACTTCTTGATAGGAATAGGATCCAAATCAAATAGTAATAGTGTTTTGTTATTCATCGTTATGCACAATGGCTGTTACTGACAATTCATTTGTTATTAACAAATTAACACTTTGATTCCTCTCTGGCTTTTAGGTAATTGAGTCAGGTGATGGCAAATGAGACATTTGCAATTTATGCAGATGTTAGAATCAAGTTTGTTTAATCTTCCATAAATAAAGAAATAAATCACTAAAGTGTTACCCACCCCTACTCAGAGATGTTTCAATGATAAAAGTCATTAACAGAAGATATCAACTAAGTACCCGTAAGTATGCTGAACACAAATAAGAATTTCATTTCATATTCAAATAATTTAAGGAGGAACTTAGAAGAAAGAAACACACATGAGACAAAGAAAAACAAGATTGCCCAATCTACCAGCCACATAAGAGTGGAGAAAGCTGTCAAAAGCAGTGACCACTTATGTTTGTAATAGAACAAAATGTACTTAACTGTACAGTCCACTGAGGTAAAAGCAGAAGGAAAATAACAGACTTCACAGAGCTAAGAGTTCACTACTATTAATTAAAATTTTTAAATTGCTAATTACAATGTATTCTAATATATACGCTGCCAGACATAAATTTTGGGCATCAAAATATTAAATATATGCTCATGATTATTTTATATGTGGAATCAGAAAAAACAAGCCTTACGGACTGTGAGCAGTACACACAATGTATGTGATTTCAGTACTCAGTAGGCAGAAGTAGAAGGAACACAAAAAATTCAAAGCCAACATAGTGAGACCCTAGTTGTCCAGGTTTAAATTTAACTGATGGTGATTATGCTTACATGGAAAGTAAAGTTATATGAAGCATCAGTGCATTACTACCTTAAAATTTATCTGTCAAAGTTATTTCTGAATGAAACAAGGCACTGTTTGCCTGAAATCTAAATTTCACGTATATCTTTGATTTTAGCTAAATTAAATCTACTGGCAGTTAATCTGTATACTATGTTTGCCAGAATGTAAGGTCAAATTTGATACATGTTGTGTTTTTCAAGAGATACAGGTATTTACCCAGAGCAGTGATTAGTTAACATGCACTGACTTAGCAAACCAAACTGTTTCATCTGCTGTGGCTTACCTGGCTTCAAAGAAAGAGTGTCAATAATATTCTTAACATTTAAAAACACAGTAAAAACTAAAATCAAATATATATGCATAATATTAAATATTTTACTTAACTTTTGAAAACATCAGCAGTCTTAGCAACCATCCACAATTTCTATATTTCCGCTACTGAAAACATTTAGATATTTGCTTTTTCCCGTTCACATTTCCACCTTTCTTTCTTTTTCTGCTTTTCTTTCTTTTTGCTTGCTTGCTCTTTTGTAGTACTTGCTTTTTTGTAGAAACACGAAAAATTTGGTGTCTTTTCAAAAGGGTTGCTGACTTTGTAGCATTGAAACACATCTCAAGAGTATGGATGAATCATACTTTAGGGACTGTTTAGCCTTTATTAATGGCAGATTCAATGAACTTGATTCTAATATCCATATAAAATGTAAACGATCCATTTGCCAACATGTTATTCAATTTCCTTACAGCCATCTATGTAGTTGGCAAAGAAATGTTAATAGAGTTTTCCTGATATGTTTCTTTTTTTAGCTTGAGTAGATCTCAGGGATAAAAAGATAGCCAAGACTACATATGTGTGAGTGTGTCTGTTTGTGTGTAGGTATGTGTTAGTGTGAAAAATAAACAATTGTTATTGCCAACTACTATCATTCCATATCTATGACCACTCACAAGCGCAAATGCTTGTGTCATGTTCTAACATTATATTAACATACTAATGTGTAGATTTACTATATGTTCCATAAATGGTATAGCTGCTAATAAGATGTTATAATTTATTTAGCATAGGCCATTATCTCATCATTATCCTGGCAATAGACACCAGTGAAATACCAAACACTGAAAAATAAAGCTCTGATCATTCATTTAGGTACATCATTAACTTGGCCATATTAAATAAAGGATGATTAATAACTGTAGTATATAATTAAAGGAGATTGTGTGGTTCTGCAATTTCTGAGCTTTGCTAGCTGTTTAAAACACTGCTCAGAGTTTGCAACTGTCCCATCCAGAAACCCTGAAAGTATTATAGATTGTGTGCAATGGAACAGAGCTTATAAGGATTTAAACTCCCTGATAGGAGTAATTTAAGCATATTCAATTATTACTGCTAAATGTTATTGTTTCAATAATGAGCATGTTGACAATTTAAATTGACAGTCCCTGTCACAATTTATCAAAGACAGATTAGCATAATTAAGGTCACCAAAAGGAAACTATTAAAACGTAAGCGTTTCAGTTCTTCTGATCTGGCGTTTTACAGTATATCACTTTGGTGCTTCTTAATTAAGTGTGATGCCTTCTTGCAGCTTGCAACTCCAGTGCACTTAGTCCCTATCCTGTGTTTCTTTTGATTTACAAAATAGGATGTAAAGCTGGACTGCATTATCTTCAAAAAGTCTCCACCAGTGCATAGTTCTGAGGTACTTGCAGGAGTGATGTCACTAGACATAGCAAAAAAAAATATCTGGGAATGAGACTCTCATTTTTCCAAATCACTGCATTTCAATACTTTACAAAATTTGATAATCTACATGTACTTATCTTTTAGTCTTCTAAATTTGGCATTAATCTTCTTACCCTGGGTTTTCTTTAAAATATCTAGACAAGTTACTTTGTATAAGACAGCCCTATGACTTATGTAAATGTAGACAGAGCAAACACATGGTGTAATGGTGAAACATTTATTTTTTTCACTTTCAAACTTTATTAAAACAATTGCAATTAAAATAAATGTAGAGATAGAGATACATTTGACCCAACTCTTTTATATGCGTGCTTGTGTTCATGTGTATGTATGCGTGTAACTGTACATATGTGCACGTGTAGGTATTGCTGTGGGATGAATCCAAGTGTATGTGTATTCATGTGTATGAGTGTGTAGTGTGTGTTTGTCTGTCATGCTCATGTGTGGCGTGATGGAAACACACCCTAATATACGTGTGTAAGTAGATATGACCTTTATTGATCTCATCTAGGCAATTGGAAATACTGTCAGTATAAAGCCAAATTATTAACTCTAATATCCACATCACAATTAAAATCCAAACACATTTTTAAAAACAGTGTGCTTGATCAAATCCCCTGTTTCAGAATCAATAGCTTTTTTGAAGTCACAGTAATGCTTAAATATGTTTAAGATTCAAATTACAAAGTTGGTTGGTCAGAGACCATTTAAAGACTCCAACTTGCTCAAATAGATTTATAGATGGGAAAAACTGTGTTTTTCACAAAGATACAGTGCACTGGAATCATCAACACTGGAGAGTGGTTAAGAATTTAAAGTCCTGAGATAATAAGAAACCGAGGCATCGTTACACAGTGTCCTGATGTCCTTTTTTTTTCCAATTAGAGATTTATGGATGCATGGGATAAGACGAGCAGCAGCATTTGTTGCCTTGATTAGTAAGTCTAATTCTGCACAAATAGCAAGTTGCAAGTGACAAGGGGTATTATGTGCTGCCTTTAAGTCTTTTGACGCTTTTCCTGCCAACTCAGGTACCTCTGTGATGAGGTCCTCCAGGATGTCTGCACTCTATACAGCAATAGTAGTGCCCACACATCTGGGATTGATTGTCCTAGATTTCAGGTATCAATAAATATGGCCCAAAGTGATTAGCAAGCATCCCCAGCCTTCCTAGACTCCTTTCCAGCCCTACCACCATCCATCTCTGACTGTGTTGAAGCTCTGACAAGCAAAGAAGAGACATGGGCGGGCAAACACAGGAAGTCACCACTCTTCCAAAGCTCCACAGTTCAAACTGCTCATATAGACATTTGTGCTTAGGGATTTTTAATTATACACACTTGCTAATACTTAATACTATTTTTCTTAAATTTTAAGTGTAAATTAATAGATACTTATGAAATAATTATATAGTTTATCCTAAAATACAAAGAAGAATACCAAAATATGTTTTCTTTATCAATAAATATATTTCATTTTTAGATTTTGTTAGATATTACTTTTAATTAGTTGGCAAATTGGGAGTTGGTCTGTAAAAGAAAAGACAGTTTAAAAAACACTATTGACCTTTTTTCTTATGATTCACACCACAGTTTTTAATCAGACGTTCCAAAGAGGTTAAAAAGTAGGAATCCATTCTCAGTATTTGGAGCATCAGCTCATTAAGAGTAATAGCCCAGTCTTCCAGCTTTAAAAAGGCCCTAACTTAAATGTGTAGTGATTTCACTTTCAAATTTCTTTTATCTCAGCTGCTTCTACTTCAACAAATACAAGTGCTTCCGATATAATAAGACTAATGAGCGTTGCGGATGATTACAAAAATGTTATACTACTTCCCCAGGCATAATGACATTTCCCTCAAATTAAGAAAATAAAGGAAATTTCTCTTATTAGAATCTTTATTTCATGATTATGACCTCGAATAAAATTTTTAAAAACATCAAATTTTGAACAAATCTAAAATATTTTATATTTTTTGAGTAGGATTTCTGAACATACATGGTAAGTTTTATTAACTTAAGTTTTATTAGCAAGGACTGTTTATGTGCTACAAGATTGTATCCTAAAATAAAATGTGCCAAAATGGGTCATTTGAAATCACTGCCTCACTGCACTGTAGGGCTGGCATTTTGCTGATCAGCACACCACGCACTCTGGGGTACTTTCTCTACAAGTCCAGCTTCAACATTATAGTTGGGTGCACTGTATAAATAGGCCATTTTCTACTAAGAACCTGACTTACTCCCCAACCATAATTCCGGAGCTCCTTCATCAGTCACAGTTTAGAAACAGTGAGGGAGGAAGTTCTTCAGTTTGTTCAAAAGAGATACTGTGCTGTGGACACAGAAATGGTGGCAGATCGGGGAAAACTTACAACCAAGTCCAGCACAGCCGCAGATAGAATAATAAAGCCCCAAATCTGACCCACAAAATGAGACATCTGCAAACCACTACAGCAAATTATGTAATGGACAGCATCTGCAGGGGCCCTTCATGCAATTCAGATCTGTTTTTTTGGCTCTTTTTCATTTTGAGTTTGAAGACAGATTATTTTACAAGGTACATCAGCCTTCAGGGAATAACAATTTCCTCTTCTCTCCACAACAACTCAAATATAACTTTTTAAACTGTTTATCTTTGATCTAAAATATATTACTTAGCACACTAAGTAAATAGCCTAACAATTTGTCATAGAAATTATTGCTTCCTGTGGTTATTTTAGTGTGCCTCTGTGCTTTTTAACATTCACTGGGCAATTGGTAATGAGAGCTGATAACCCAGCCATTTGCTTTTTATTTTTGTAATGATCTCAGAGAAACATTTTGAAATATGATCTGCTCTTTAGTGTAATGGATAAACTACTACAGTGCCAGGAATTAAACCCAACTTCCTCACTCAACAGTCATGGGAACTCAAGCAACAACCACAACCCACACACATAATGCAGGAAATGATACAGAACATACCCATTACATTTCTGTGGTTGATGTGGTTACCAGAAAGGCCACTCTAGCTCTACTAAAGCACTAGAAATATCAAACCAAGATGATGCACAATATGGAGCTACTGAGTCAACTGAGGGCTCAGTCACAAGCTTTCTTGTTTTTTAAAACTTGCAGCCGTCTATTAAAAATGAGTTTTAGTTCAACTAGTATATTTATATAGATAGATAGATATGCAGGGACTTGCGAGGTGGCTCAGGGGTTAAAATCTCTTCAGAGGACCCAGGTAGGAATACCAGCACTCACACGTTGGCTTACATGTACGTCTGTACCTCGAGCTCCAGGGTCCAACATCATCTTGTTTTTTTCTGAGCACTTTGTATACGTGATGCAAAGATATACATGGAGGGAAAACAACCATACAAGAAGTAAAGTTAAATAATTTTTAATGGAATGTAATTTAAACAGAACATTATTCAGGTTTGGAATTTTGCTGCTATGCAAAATCCTTTCCAGCTCTATGTATAATTTAAACATTTCATTTTAAACACAGTTTTGTGATCTTTACCTCAATTTTCACTTGAAAACCTTATATTCTACATAATACACCTTTCATAATGCCCTTATAGATTATTTGTTTCTATATCAATATTAGAGACGTTATGTCTATGTATCTTAGAGAGGTGGGGATGAGGAGGTCAAGGGGGTACCCTTGGGATTTAAAGTAAATAAACTTAAATATAATACAAATTAAAAAAACTAAAATGTTTGTTAAAGGATTGGAAGTTCAAACTGGAGAGATGTTTTGGTAGTTGTTAAAAGTTGGGATCTCAGCACTCATATCAGGTGGCTGACATTTACTGGAAACTACAATACCAGAAGATCTGGTACCCTCTTCTGGCCTCTAAGGGCACTCAGACACAAAAACATCAATAAGGTTTCTTTAAATATTAAAAAATAAAAGAACTTAAAAAGTCTGAGTGAAACCAGACCTCTATAACACAAAGCTTAAAAACATTTTATATATTGTGGCTCATGTCACTTAGTTTGAAGGAATAAGACCAATTCTATAACAATGATATGACCTGCTTTCTGACGGAAATGATAAATGTACAAAGCAAACCACTCACATTGCCTAAGGTATCATTGAACATAGTATGTCTTTTTTCTCTTGCTCTATTACAGGTAGATGACATAGCAAAATCAAAGGTCAATTGATGGACATCACGTGAATTTATAAAACCTAACTTTTGAAACTCAAAGGTTAGATAACTTTGAAAACTATTTTAGTTAATATATGTAAGGTGATTTTACTTGACAAAGCATACATTGCACTTTAGGAAAGGATATTTAGCTTGCAGAACTTCTGTATTGTAAAAATCATATAAGCCATTGGTTCAGACAAATGAGCACAAAGTATCACCATCTAGCTTCTATTGGATTAAAACTCTTTAAAAAATAAAAATAAAGGTATGACTTTGTCATCAATTACAAATGTCAAGCAAAGTACATGAAAATTTAGAGTGAACCTACATAGACAATGTCTGTCAGTACTCTACGAATTCTCATAATGCTTCAGAAGGGACAGAGCATATTAATGAAAAACATGACCTAATGAAAGCCTGCCAGGAATGTGTTTTTAAAAAAATTCTTCACAATAAAAATGATACTTCACTATATTTTCTCATTTCATAGTATTCTACATAATTTAAAGCAAAATATATAAACTAAAAGCTCTGCTCTGAAATATTGGCAATAATGCAGAAAGTCTTGTCAGAGTCATTCCCCACCCCAAGTGACTATTCGTTAAGGTAGATCACACTTGATGTCACAGAGGCATGCACTCTCAAGGATTTTTGGATAAATGAATTTTGTGTAAAAACAAAAACAAATAGAAAATGATAACCCTGTGTTATTTGAGCAATATGTTATTTTTTTATTTTTCCTTTTTGTTTTTTAAGACAGGGTTTCTCTGTATAGCCCTGGCTGTCCTGGACTCACTCTGTAGACCATGCTGGCCTGGAACTCAGAGATCCACTTTGCATTTTTGATTGAATAAGAACAGAGAGAAAATTGTACCAACATGCATGCTTTA
Source organism: Rhombomys opimus (assembly GCA_010120015.1). Taxonomy (NCBI): domain Eukaryota; kingdom Metazoa; phylum Chordata; class Mammalia; order Rodentia; family Muridae; genus Rhombomys; species Rhombomys opimus. The sequence continues at coordinate 2,998,985 of REGO01000207.1, forward strand.
TTTGATATACTAAGAGTGCCCACTAATGATCATCATTTTATCATAGAAGAAAACTTTAAAAAAAATATCTTACTCTTCTGCCATGTTCTTTTGACTGCCCACATGAAGAGGCACGGAAGGACACGGGAGCCTCTTTGGGCCTGTCCTTCCTGCTTTCACTCACCTGCTCAGTTTATCTTGAGGATAAAGTGAAGATACATAATAGTCTCTAAGGCTGTCAAAACTCGTTTTTAAATGACAGCCCTTCTGACAGACATCTTTTTTTTTTTAAAAGTGGTACATTTTTTTTTCTTTATTAATTACACTTTATTCACTTTGTATTCCCCCTGTGGTTCTCTCCCTCCTCCAGTCCCAATCCCTCCCTTCTTCCACCCTCTGCATGCATGCCCCTCCCCAAGTCCACTGTTAGGGAAGGTCTTCTTTTCCTTCCTTCTGATCCTAGTCAATTAGGTCCCATCAGGAGTGGCTGCATTGTCTTCTTCTGTGGCCTGGTAATGCTGCTTCCCCCTCAGGGGGAGGAAATTAAAGAGCAGACCAATCAGTTCATGTCAGAGACAGTCCCTGTTACTATTACTATGGAACCCACTTGGATACTGAACTGTCATGGGCTACATCTGTGCAGGGGTCTTAGGTTATCTCCATGCATAGTCCTTGGTTGGAGTATCAGTCTCAGGAAAGATCCCTGTGCTCAGATTGATTGGTTCTGTTGCTCTCCTTGTGGAGTTCCTGTCCTCTCCAGATCTTACTGTTTCTCACTTTTTTCATAAGATTCCCTGCACTCTGCTCAAAGGTTGCCCATAAGTCTCAGCATCTGCACTGATAGTCTGTCTGCAGGTCAGAGCCTTTCAGAGGCCCTCTGTGTCAGGCTCCTGACTTGTTCCCTCTTTTCTCCTTCTTCTGATGTCCATCCTCTTTGCCTTTCTGGATAGGAATTGAGCATTTTATCAAGAGTCCTCACTCTTGATCTGTTTCTTTAGGTGTACAGATTTTAGTAGGTTTATCCTATATTATATGTCTATATGAATGAGTATATACCATGTGCGTCTTTCTGCTTCTGGGATAGCTCACTCAGGATGATCTTTTCCAGATCCCACCATTTACCTGCAAATTTCCTTGTTTTTTATTTATTACTCCTTGCAGAGTAATATTCCATTGTGTAGATATACCACAATTTGTGCATCCATTCCTCCACTGAGGAGCTTCTGGGCTGTTTCCAGCTTCTGGCTATTAAAAATAAGGCTGCTACAAACATGGTTGAGCAAATGTCCTTATTGTGTACTTGAGAATCATTTGGATATATGCCTAGGAGTGGTATAGCTGGATCTTGAGGAAGTGCTATTCCTAGTTGTCTGAGAAAGCACCAGATTGCTTTCCAAAGTGGTTGTACAAGTTTACATTCCCACCAGCAGTGAGGAGGGTTCCCCTTTCTGCACAGCCTCTCCAGCATGTGTTGCTGACAGGTCTCTTTACACATGTTTAGAGATCCCAGTGTGTTTGATTAGTTTATTGCCTGTATATCATTTTGGTAAGATTCCTGACTAAACACTTTGATTTTTACTTTCAATAAACACTTTTTGTGTCTTTGTTAGAAGTTTTTTTTTTTTTTAAACTGTGTTTTGGGATTTTAAATTCATCATATAGTAATGCTGTTATGTCAACTGATTGAAATCAGAGACATTAACCTTCTTTTTTATATAGGGAAACAACGGTCCAGATGTTATTACATAGTCCAGCGCACCCTGATGGACCATTTGGAGACAGGATGTGAGTCTATCAGAACTCCAGGTGGGTACCTCTCCGGCATGACCAAACTCTTTGCCATATTTTCATGGAAAATTGAAAATCTATAGAAGTTAAAAATTTAGATAAAAATCAATTTTTATTTCTTTTTCAAATGTGTTTTTGTGGAGCTTGTAGTTGGGCCACTAGGCAATAACTAACCCAGAGATATATCCCAGCAGCACTATCAAGTATTAGAACATGGTTTCTTGCTGCCCAGGCTGGCCTTCAATTCACTCCATGAATTATCATCCTCCTCCCTGACTCTATGAAACAGCCAGAATTACAAGCTTGTGAAACCAAACTTAATTCTGTCTGTCAGTTTTTGTTTGTTTGTTCATTTTTTGGATGGTGGTACCTGAGTAGTTAGGTGAAAGATTGGTCAGAAATGTGATCAAAATGCATTTATTCATATTTGGAACTCTCAAATAATAAATAAAATATTATTTTAAAGGTTTTTCCTTGAAATCCAACTGCATTTTCAATTCCATTGACTGTCTCCATTTTATAGAAATAAACAGGATTTTGGGCTTTTGTAAGAGAATACATTCCTCAATGTCTGTCTCTTGAGGGAGGCAGGAGGACCAAAGTTCCAGAGCCTCCCTCTGTTCTATAGGGATGTCAAGGTCAGGCAAAGTCAGCCTGAAGACCTTAGCTCAAAACAACCGAAACAGAACACACAATAACAGTGAAATTTGCTTTATCATTAAAAATATTATATTAATTAAAAATGTATATAGCTATTAAATATGAAAACATGTGCAGTTCTTATTTGTTTCAGATGTTTGTTAACTTCAAAAGTAACTGGATGGGGAAAATAACTTTTTTCTTATTTTTTATTTTTAGTTTTTCACTTTTTAAAAATTTATTTGTATTTTTATAAATTACAGTTTATTCATTTTGTATCCCCCTCCCTTATCCTCTCCCAACCCCACCCTCCCTCCCTCATCTCCTCCCATGCCCCTCTCCAAGTCTACTGATAGGGGAGGTCCTCTTCCCCTTCCCTCTGACCTTAGCCTAACAGGTTTCATCAAGATGCCTGCATTATTTTCCTCTGTGGCCTGGTAAGGCTGCTCCTCCCTCAGGGGGAGGTGATCAAAGAGCCAGCCACTGAGTTCATGTCAGAAACAGTTCCTGTCCCCATTACTAGGGCACTGAGCTGCCATGGGCTACATCTGTGCAGGGGTTCTAAGTAATGTCCATGCATGGTCCTTGGTTGGTGTATCAATCGCAGAAAAGACTCCTGTGCCCAGAATTTTTAAAGGCTTGTTGCTCAACTTGTGGAGTTTCAGACACCTTCAGGTATTCTCCTTCTTTCATAAGATTTTTCTGTCTGAGGCAAAATTTTATCTTAACACTTTAAAGAGGGCCAGCTACGGAAATGTGCATGGTTTCATTGTTGTTGTTGTTTGACCATTTGCCCAGTGATAAAACTTTCCGCCTTTAGGAAAACCCAAGCCACGGGTATTATTTCATTTTATTGCCATTGTCACCAATTTCCTGACAAAAACAACTTGTTTATTTAGCTCATGTTTTCACGGTTGCAGCCCAGGGGGCATTGGCTCAATGTGAGGCAGAGTTTCATACTGGAGATTAGATTGAGAAGAGGAGAAAACTATTCACTTAGGGAACAGGAATTAAGGAAATGGGGAACAGACATAGGACAAAATAAGCTGTTGTTCCCAGGAATAATGCTTTCTTTTTACTTTTCTCCTCACAACAAGACATCCTATTATGGCTCTATCAAGAAATCATCTGTCTATTACGTCAGAATCTCATGATCTCCTAGGTCTCCTAGGACCATATAGGGACCAAAAGGTGTGCTTCATTGATCTCTTAGACATTTATCAATCTAATCTAGTTAGCAAAATGTATCTTCACACACATCAGTGTTACAGAAGATTGTCTGAGCTGGTCAGGAAGCTACTTAACCTACCCCTTAGCTGGAGCTAAAATATAATGACTAGACAGTGCTTGCAAAAAGAAGAACACTAGAAATATGACTGAGGAAAGTGATATTAGTAATACAATCATAGTGACAGAAAATGTGGGTGTGAACTTACATGACTCAATAAAATTATTAGACTGCATACTGTTTTTTTTTGTTTTTTGATTTTTTTTGTTTTACCTAAAATAAAATTTTAGACACATATCCCTTATAGGATAGCTAATATAAAGAAAAAAAATCAGCTGAAGTATTAGCACCTCAATCACAATAAATTTTTTATTTGCTGGTGTATCTTGTTTATCTAAAGCATATGTGGTTTATTCTAAATACTCAATAAACTTTTAATGTTCAAAATAATTATTAAATGATATTCAAACATAATGCTCTGTGATAAATGTCCAAAAGCAGAAAAAAAACCCACAGTTTTTGAGAGTGAGGTATTTGTGTGTGGGGAACTTGCATGCATGTCAAGGTACAGAACTCTCAAGGCTCATTTTTTTCCTCTCCCATGGGATCTAAGTTCAAAGTCATCCAGTTTGCCATTAATAGTGAGCCACCTCACAGGCGTATAGTTTTAATTGTTTTTTTTTAAATTTAATTTAATTTATATATTTCTTTGTTATACTTTATTCACTTTGTATCCCGTCTGAAGCCCCCTCCCTTGCCTCCTCCCAGTCCCACCCACTGTGCCTTTTCTCCCCTTATGCCCTTTCCCTATTCCCCAGTTTTTAATGTAAACAGTTTAAACAGAAATCTGAGTTGCACTTGATGCAGTTTTTAGTACTGTGGCTTCAAAAAAGAGTCCTATCATGCTACTTTTTGAAGTTTTGTGGTATGCTAACATGACAATCCTGCAGTCATAATGTGTCCATTAGTACACAGGCATCACCCTATGCCCCCTCTGTCTTCTTAGAGAGAAAAGGGTTATCTCCGAGCTTGAGTTTTTACTCTCCAAAGTGCACAAGTTATAGAGGAACATGTGTCGTAAAGTGGCTATAAGCATTGGAACCAACTTATGAAGCTCATATGCTTTATATAATTTGCTAACTATATAATGCCATAGTATGCACATGCACACACACACACACACACACACACACACCCCTTCCTTACTGGCTTTAAAACGTTCAACCTGCTTAACCACATTATTGGTATTGTCCCTGTTGTGATTGATTTTTGTCACTGTTGTTGTTGTTTTGATTTTTAGATATGATCTTTGTTCCCCCTTAGCACAAGCCTGAGATATGAAGTTAAAGCTGAACTTTATCTTCTGACCATCTTGCCCCTACCTACCACACAACCATGCCTGGTTTTAATGTTGGGATGCTTAAATTGGCTCTTTTCCTGTCTTGTTCTTGTCTTGACAGAAGTACCTGTTATTTTTTATTTCAATTTCAACAAATTACTTTCCACAAATTTCAAAGAATACTTGACAAAATGCAGAATTTGAAATAAATGATAATTTCAAATTTATTGAATACTCTTTCCACATAAGACAGGCTCAAGGTGATCAAATGATCCATGAGTATTCAAAGGGTCAAATGAAGGGCATTTGAAGAAAAGTAAGGCTTTGTAGAAGTACAAATAGACAATATATATACATTTTTTAATGTATGAGAAATTGAGTGGGTTTTTAGTGAAGATTCTAAGGTGAAATTACCTTAGGATAATATCCTGTTAATTTAGATGAATTGCCTGAATTACTCAATGTGTTATAACTTAGCTTTATGTGATACAAGTACAGTAGCTGTACCCACCTCCTAGAGCTCTTGTGACAATTGGATGTGATGTGGGTTGTTAGATGGTTGATAACCAATTGTCAACTTGACAGGGTCTTAGAGTCAGTGAGCAGATAAGCCTCTGGGAAAGTTTGTGAGAAATTAGGTTAGCAACTGAGCATGTCTTTGATGGATTATATTGCTTAAGTTAATTGAGGTAGAAGACCTCTGATTAATGGATGACACCATTCCTTGCTCTGAGGTCCTGGACTGCATACGATAAATAAAGTTAACTGAGCATATGCATTCAATGCTATATTCTTTCTGACTGCAGGTGCGCTGTGAGCAGTTTGCTAAAGCTTCTGCCTCCAGGATGTCACTCACATGATGGACTGTCCCTTGAACCATGAGCCAAAACAAACCCTTCGTCTCCTAACTTGCTTTCACAGGGCTATTTCTTCATAGAAACAAAAAAGTAAAGACATAGAATTTCAGTAAGTAAGGGCAGCTTTGTGTATGTGTAACTTCTTACATCTGTCAGAATGGCTAAGATAAATAACAGTTCATAAATAACTAACAAGGATGGTGAGCAAGGGGAACATTCCTCCATTGCTGGTGGGAGCACAAGCTCATACAGCCACCATGGAAATCAATGTGGTGGTTTCTCACAGGAAACTGTGAATATATCTACCTCAAGATCCTGCTTGAGCATAAACCCAATCATACCACAAGGACACTTGCTCAACTATATTCATAGTGGTTTTATTCATAATAGTCAGAAACTGAAAATAACCTAGACTTCTTCAACTAAACTAAACTAATGAGAAAAGGAAACATGGTACATTTCCACAAAAGAATATTACTCAGCTGTTAGAAAAAATAGCATCATGAAATTTGCATGAAAATGTATTTAACTAGAAAGAAATCATTCTGAGTGAGGAAACCTAGAAACATGATAGGTATTAACTTCTAAGTGTCTATTAGTTTTTAAATAAAGAATAATCACACTCCTACCCACAGGCCCATAAATATCAAAATTGGAGTGGTTTAGGGGGACATGTGGACCACCCCAGGAAGGGGAAATGGAATAGATTTTGTGAGGTGGGGGTTGGGAGGGTTGTGGGTATGATGGAAACAGGAGGAATCAGGTAGGGGAGAGAGGCACATAAAGAAAGAGAGAGACAGAGACAGAGAAAGACACACACACAGAGACAGAGAGAAAGACACAGAGAGAGAGACAGACAGAGGGAGGGAGAGAACAGAAAAAGACAATTAAAATAGGAGGACATTTAATAGTTCAATGTAGAAATCTTTTGCAGTAGAAACTTCCTGAAATCTATGAGAATAACCCTAGCAAGGACTTCTACTAATGGCAGAAATGGATCCTGAATCAGCCATCTTCTGTAAACAGGGAAGGCTCTCAGTAGTGGGACTGGGACACCAACTCAGCCACTACCTTTTCCTCCTGCAGTGCTGGCTCAGAGCTTATGGGAGTGGCCAACCAATGACTTGTTTAACTTGAGGCCCAAGGTACAGGATGGAGCCCATGCCTCACACTGCCTGGATGGCCAGGAGCCAGAAGCTGGATGGCTCAGAGACCCAGGGTAGAATAAACACAACTGACAAAAATGTCAATGAAATGATTTCTAATGATATTCTACTATACTCATAAATTGGTGCCTACCTCAATAGTCATTAGAGAGCCTCCATACAACAGCTGATGGAAGCATATACAGAGACTCACAGCCAAACATTATGCAAAGCTTAAGGAAACCCACAAAAGATAGGCAGGAAAAATTGTAGGAGGTCCTACAGAGAGGTCCAGAACACCAGCAGAACTTTGGCCACAGAATTAACTGAGTAGGGCCCATCGAGGCCTGCTGAGAACTGCAGTGCCAAACATGGATTCTTCCTGGATCAGCACTAGGTTCTCTGTGTACTTGTAGTGTTTGGTAACTTGGTGGTTTTATTATTCTCAGAACAGTGAGATTAGGGACTGTCTCTGATTCTTTTGCCTGCTCATGGGACTCTTTTCCTCCTAGGGTTGTGTTGTCCAGACTTGATATGAGAATTTATGCCTGCCTGTCCTTTTGCATCTTGTTATGCTGTGTTCTGTTGATATGACTAGAAAGCCTGCTCTTTTCATAAGGGCGACGATGGAACAGTGGGTCTTGGGGACATGGGAGTTGTGGAGATACTGGGAGGAGGAGTGGGAGGGGAGGCTGCAATCAGGATGTGTTATCATGAAGAAAAAGAAGAAATATCTAAATCTCAAAAGGTCTCACTATTTAGGGTCACAGTCTTTACATTTGTAATAAATTTATCTTTGATCCTGCAATTAAAACCCAGTGATCAAATGGGGCAAACCGTGGGCAGTGCTGAGAGTTTAACTACCTCGTGGGATATTTCTCTCACATCCAAGCATTACCAAGATGAATCGCATCCTCTTTAGAAACCTGGGCACAGAAACTAGGAGGGTAATGATGGTCAAAAGCACTAGGTAGCTTTTAAATGGGGCTTGGCAGCAGGATTGCTAGATGGTAATCCACAGCCAGCTGCACAGGTACCGGGACTGGGACAAATTCACGTCCTGTAAGAGTTCCAGTTTCTTGCCTACCAATGTCTCCTCTATAACAGATTTCTACTCATAACGGAAGCACACTGCATGAGCAAGACAATTATTAGGATAATTTCTGCGAGTTTGTATGCTTATAACATATATTTACATATGATTTCAAAAGAAGTCCAAGAATAAAACAGCAAATGAAAATAAAATGAGTTCAAGTTATAAACTGTGAAATAAAAGAAAGAAAATCGATGCTCTCTTTGCTCCGTGGATAAGTTTTCTATACCCATGTGTTTGTTTCCACTAAATATTAACATGAGAGTCCAATGTAGAACTTGTACATTTAAAAATTGATTTTTTAAAATTTTTTATTTAGCTTTTATTAATTACGCTTGATTCATTTTGTATCCCCCCATAAGCCCTTCCCTTCTCCCCTCCCAGTTCCATCCTCCCCCTCCTTTCTTCACGCATACCCCTCCCCAAGTCCACTGATAGGGGAGGTCCTCCTCTACTTCTTTCTGATCTTAGTCTATCAGTTCTCATCATAAGTGGCTGCATTGTCAGGGTTCTAGGTTATCTTCATGAATAGTCCTTGGTTGGAGAATGAGTCTCTGGGAAGTTTCCTGTGTTCAAATTTTCTTGTTCTGTTGCTCTCCTTGTGGAGTTCCTGTCCTCTCCAGCTCTTACTATTTCCCATGTCTTACATAAAATTCCATTCACTCTGCCGGACAGTTGGCCATCAGGCTCAGCATCTGCTTTGACAGTATTCACAGCAGAAGCTTTCAGAGGGCCTCTTTGGCAGGTTCCAAGGTTGTTTCCTGTTTTCTTTTTCTTTTGATGTCCATCCTCTTTGCCTTTCAGGATGGGGATTGAACATTTTAGTTAGGGTCCTCTTTTTTGCTTAGTTTGTTTAGATGTACAGATTTTAGTGGGTTTATTATATGTTGTATGTTTATATGAGTGAGTATATACCATGTGTGTCTTTTTGCTTCTGGGACAACTCACTCAGGATGTAAAAATTGATTTTACTTTGTTTCTTTGGCTATATTAAATGCTAAATGGGAAAATAAGAACTGAGTATATACATATATGTATATATATATATATATATACATATATATTTACATATGCAAACACACACACACACACACACACACACATATATATGCCTTAGTAGTGGTGGTTTAAATTGAATTTAGTTTACAAAGCAAGTTAAAGACTTTTTTTTACTTAATTCTTTTCTTTTTAGAGACTATAAATATAATTTCTCTCTTTCCTTTCCTACTTCCAAACCTTCTCCTATACCCCTCTTAGCTCTTTCAAATTCAAAAACAGCTGCTAGTGACTTTGTAAATTATTTGATGGAGCCTTTCCCCACCCCTACCCTCGCCTGCACCCTCTCTCTTAAGGAGCATTTGGCTGGAAGTTATTCTATTACTAGAAACACTTAAAGTGAGAAGATTGTTCCTGAGAATTTGCATTAGATTTATTCAGCCAGAGTCGCAGGCAGCTTCCTGGTCTTGTTGGCTTAAAACCATCCCCTCCCTTTGTTTCCAGCAAGTGCTGTAATTTCTAATGTACTCAATAATTCTCTGAACTCTGGTGTGGGTAGAAAAATGAGAAAAGTTCCTGAGGTGAAGGACAATTCAGAAGCCTCAATGTCACGTCCTAGGGAGGCAGGCCACTTAACAGGAAAGAAGTGTTCAGTCAGGTACAATTATTCCATCGCAATTATAAGTAAAAAAAAAAAAAAAATCAGTTTTTTTTTAAAAATAACCCGGAGCAGGCTTAGTAAATAATTTTATTTTCCACTTTTATATGTTCATCACTTTTCACAGAATAATAACAACAAACAAATTTACAGTATTCACATATCGTTGTTAGCATCTGCAACAAAGGGCACTAACAGCATTTTTCTGTATGTCAAAACATATAGTGACTTTAATTTTTAGCCACACTAACCAATTAAAAGGCTGCTTTCCGCATTTAAATATTTGTGGCTCACTTCATACATACTTCTTTTGTTGGCTGTGAGCCTAGACTTTAACAGTGGAGCCATCTTCCCAGCCATATTTCTTTTTAATAAAGAAAAATTAGTCTTACTGTGTGTGTATGGTTGTTTTGCCTGCATATATGTACACCACTTGCATGCAGTACTTACGGAGACCATAAGAGGGAGTTAAAACCCCTGAAACTAGAATTAACAGACAATTGTAAACTGCTATATGAATGGTACGAAAGAGACTCAGATTATCTGCATGAGCAACAAGTGCTCATAACTTCCCAGTCATCTCTATAGTTTCTTCATGTCTTAATATTAACTGAAAATAAACTTCTTTCACTATTTAAAGTTCTCTATGGACTTAGCAGAGATTTATATCATGTTTTCAAAATTAACTGGAACACATATTTCAGTATGAGAGAAGAATGAGGCCACCATTGTTTTTACATCTGCAACACTGTAACAGTGTGTTATGTGGATCAATAAGTAGGCAGATTCCATCTCAGGAGCCAAATACAACTTAATAACTATTTTTGTATAGTTTACAAACTAAGTAATGTATTTGTAATCTATTTATAACTTAAAAAGTATTTGTTATGTGAGGATGTGCAGATGCATTTTGCTGAGATGCCAGACATTCACTATGGACAGTGGTTGGCTAGTGTCTCACTCCAACAGAGTAGAGAGGTTGTGACAGACACTATATAGTATAGTGCATTTACTACCTATTCTCTTGTTGAAGGAGGCACACACCCTGCCTGCACTCATCCAGGGTTCACCTTGTGAAGAAAAAGAACTAGAGAAAATGGTGTTTGCATGGTAATTTGAGAACTCAGACTCAAGCAAAATAGAAATGTTGCATTCTCTTTTGTGTTTCAATTTTAGTTAAAAGCTACCTCTACTCAGATAAAGCCCGTGGTAGCTCAGTAATCAATTGTTTTCCCATAGTAAGGGGAACAGGGACTATTTCTGACAGGAACTCAATGGCAGGCTCTTTGACCTCCCTACTCCCCAAGGGAGGAGCACCCCTGCTAGGCCATATAGGAGGACTTTGCAGCCAGTCCTGATGATACTTGATAAAACAGGGTCAGATGAAAGAGGAGGAGGTCCTCCCCAATCATGGACTTGAAAGGGGCAGGAAGGAGATGAGGGAGGGAGGGTGGGATTGGGAGAGAATGAGGGAGTGGCATACAGCTGGGATACAGAGTAATAAAATGTAACTAATAATAATAATAATAATAATAATAAAAGTTAACAAGCATTTCCTCTCATTATAACAACAATAACAACAACAAAATCTAGCATCAGGGCAAATGACAGAAACTTTTTTTTCTTGCTACACAAGAGCATTGGGGTCACTTCTGTCCAAAGATTTTATGTTGAAGTTCTTGAAGCACTCTATGATTCCAACAATGGAAGTGCATTGTAGAAGAATTCAGGGTTAGCTAGCATGAGGTTGTGATACACACTTTTTAAAACTAATAAGTTATTTATTCAGTTTACACCCCAATCACAACTTCCCCACCATCCTCTCCTCCCAGTCCCTTCCTCTAATCTTTTCTTTCATGTCCTAGCCACGTCTCCTTTTCTAATGAAATGGGGAGGCCTCCTATGGATCTCAACCAGTCTAGGCATGTCAAGTTGCAGTAAGACTAGGTGCATCTTCTATGGAGGCTAGACTAGGCAGCCCCATTGGAAAAAGAAATCCAAAGGCAGGCAATGTAGTAAAAAATTGGCCCCTGCTCCCATCTTAAACATCCTACAGGAAAACCCAGCTGCATACTCCTACATATGTGCAGAGGGCCTAGGTCAGTCCTGTGCATGCTTTCTAGATGGCAGTTCAGTCTCTATGAACCACTATAGGCCCAGGTTATTTGACTTTGTAGGTGTGTGTGTGTGTGTGTGTGTGTGTGGTGTCCTTGATCCTTTTGGCTCTTTAAAACCTTCCTCCCCATCTTTCACAAGATTCTTCAGGCTCCACTTAATGTTTGGCTGCTGGTTTCTGCATCAGTTTTTATCAGTTGCTTTTCTCATGACAGTTATGCTCTTGTTGGCAAGTATAGCCGAATATCATTAATATGGATAGGGGTCGGCTCCCTCTCATGACATGGGACTCAGGCTGGACCAGTCGTTGGTTGGTCCTTCCCTCAAATTCTGCTTCACATTTTATTTCAGTACATCCTGCGGGCAGGACAAATTGTGAGTCTTAGGTTAGTGGCTGAGTTGGTGTCCCAGTTCCTCCAAGAGAAGCCTTGCCAGGTTATAGGAGATGGCTGGTTCAGGTTCCATACCCCCAATGCTAGGAGTCTTAGCTAGGGTCACCCTCATAGATTCCTGGGAGTTTCCATTGTCCTAGGCTTCTACCTTGAGTGAAACAAGTTTAATCACAGAAATTGGGGAAGGGGCAGAAACAGTTTTGGAGCCCAGTCCCAGAGGCTATATCTGCATTTTAACCCCAGCAGCTCAGGAATCATTGTGGAGGAAGGGACAGGAAGAATCTGAGGGTTTACTGTGAGGTTTAATTTCCTAGTAATGTTATAAAATATATATGCTTATAAAGTATTCCCAACATGACTGCCTAAACATGAGCTAAACAAGATGACAACATACATTATAAAGTGGATAAGGGAACCCATGGGACCTCAGCTCTACACAAAAACTATACCAACTAAGGAATACCCAGAGCTGGAGAAATAGTCTTCCCAGGGAAAATCACATCAATTGATTATCCAACACCAAATGGTCATCCCTGAAAGCATACCTCCAAGTAACATTATCATACTGGGTAGGTTATAGCTATGTATTTAAGAATCTATATCTATATCTATCTATATCAAATCTATATCTATCTATATCTATATCTATATATATAGATATGCACATGCATATGTAGCAATAACTAGTGAAAAATTGCCATGACTTTGAAAGAAATCAAGGACAGCAATATGGATAGTTTGGAAGGAGAAAGAGGAATGGCAAGATGATGCATGGATATTATAACCTTCAAACACAAAAGAAATAATTAAAGATAAGAACAAATTAAAGAACAAACTTCTATAGTCTATCTATCACTATGGTTCAAGGCCTCGGAAATTCCAATCTGACATGTTCATATACTTCATGTCTAGCTGATTAACAAAAAACTTTTCAAGTTGCCCAGAGTATTAAAATGAGAAAATATTAAATACCTTTACTTTTTTGCAAACATGTGATAGCTACCTCTTTATGATTATTATGGTTCTGCTATCTAAGATTTTAATTGTAAATAATATGCTTTTCATAAAATAAACTTTAATTCAATTGGCTTCCTTAAAATATTAAGCCATTTTCTTTTTTTATTTGCTGTAAATTTGTTAATAAAGAACAAGCAATATTTACTTTATTACTCACCTAGAAATACTGCAAATTTGTGTCTGTATTATCTTTGTTCAGTTGGCTCTGTTCTTCCAAAGTGAAGAAGAGTTAGTTGCTAGTTAGTAAACATGTATTCACTGTATATGTTAGTTCTGCCCTTGGACGTTCTTTCTAAATATGTTGTTTGGCATTTTCCGCTTTGCTCAGGGTGTGTCTGTGTCAGTGACCTGTACATCCAGGGCTGTTGTCCTTTTCACTAAAGTCATTTCTTCATGCAAAACAATAACAACAAAAACAAAAGGAAGTAGCATTTACATCAACATGTGTTCTCAAGGATACAAAAACAGTAACCTGTGTGAAATAAAGAGAAATTGTTCTTCTCACAATTCAGTTGCATTTTTTCCTTACTACATGAATTTCTTTACATGTCTCTTTAGCCTTAAAAAACATCTTACATACATAGTACCTTCAAGTTTGAAGAAGTAACAGCCAGATCTCCTTTACACTTCCTTCTTGCTTCTAGCATGGACAGAAAAGAAAGTACTTTGTGTTCTCCTGCCAATTTTGTAGAGGAAGGAAATGCAAACTTTAATATTAAAGAATAGGGCATTTATTGCATTTGGGGGCACTGGAAAATATAGGGTAGGTTGATGATGAAGGGAAAACTTGCAGTGCCATTGTCAAAATATAATGGAATCAAATCATCATCTGTAGCTTGAAATAGAGCACTGAATGGCTTTGAAACTCAGTAACTATCCAAGCAGTTACAACCTAAACTGAATTTCAGCTAATCACCTACATATAAAGATTCTGCCAGTCACTAATTGTAGTCTTTAGACTCCAAGTCTACTAAGCATTAATAGGATCAATCTGTGTGGTCTTTAGAACAAGAAACAATTAGGTAAAGTAATAGATTTACCTCTTTATATGGATACAATCAATCGATTATATTGACTCCCCAATCCATTAAAGCTCATGGTAGGTGTGAGACTTTGCATGAATGTGTGGATATACAAACATATACATACATTCTCATGTATAATTTAATAATTTTAAAATAAATGTTTAAAATTAAAACATTTGGAAAGAATATAAACTTACTTTTCATTATTTAGGTTTTTTATTTCAATAACAGATTTGTTAGGTTGGTATAGTTGAAAATATATAATATGATAATTACGAGGGATAATTCACAAAAATTGTAGATTTTAAAAAAGGACATGAATAGATATTGTTGATAAAACCAGAGAGTACAATTAGCAGGCATGCTTTTATTATACAGTATAAGAAACAAGAATATTTGCTTTTCAATAACTGTTAAATGGAGCAAATCAACTGGTGACTTAAAGTTACTGTAAGAGCTTCTTAGTTTAAAGCAGAGAACAAGATAGGAAGACTTCTAAAAACATATTTCTCTTATGACATCAAACCACATTTCATGTGACATTTAGAATTTTAAATCATAAAGTGCACATGCATCAATGTAGACTTTACCAAAACCACATTTTCTGTGTCCAGTCATAAATAAAATTATAGCAGAAACCCAACCATCTCCCTAAAGCATGTGTTCAAATGCATCTTAAATTAAAAACACTTTCATTTTGCCAATTTTTGTTTAAAGTAAAAGTAACTCATTTAAAAAGGACAATTTGCATAAGAATATACAAATACTTTTGAGAAGTGCTTCAAGATGAATTTTATTAAATTGAGGACTGTGTGACATTGTGACAGTACAGGAGGCTAGAGAAATTCAACGCTTCTCAGCATAAAACAGCTTAACATTAAAATATTTTAAAGTGATTTAAGATTCTTTAAATAGCATAAGTAAAATTCATCTTTGTGAAAGAGTGCAGAGAGGAGGAGGCCACACTTTATGTATTGTTTGTGCTTGAAAACCTAGCTAATGTCTTCTAATGTGAGAAATATTGAGCAGGGAAAGAATAATTTGAACTATTAAAATAATTAAAGGGAAGCTGAGGAAATAGTTTTATATGTACCCAAGTTTCAGTGAGACTTATAAACCCAGTTCACTATCACAAAAACAGTAGCAAAGGGGGAAAAATACCAACTGTTTATCCATTCTCTGAATTGGATATACTTCATTAATGTGAGTATATATTTTAATAATTAATAAAAGACACTTTTTTGTGAGTGTAGTAATGAATCAAAGTTAACAATCTGATGAGTGCAGAGAGGAAGGAAGGAAACCATCATGATTGGGATGTGTGCTACACACTCACTTAACTCAGAATGTTCCAGATGATTATTAATGTGATCCAACAAAGTCACACAACTGTCACCTAGGGCTGCTGTAACAAAACCACACTTTAGACAACAGATTCACTAATCATGTTTCTTCAGACTGTGAAGTTCAAGGCTAAAGGGCCATATGGTTACCCTAGACTCATATTCACGCATTCCTAGGTTTATATGTAGAACAGAAGGACAAATCCTGTACTATGGCTCTTTTTCTCTACTTGCCCACCCTTGGGTCTTTCTTATGATCCTGTTAAATTGGGATTCCATCCTTATTATCTAAATAAAATTCCATTACTTTCCCCAAAGTCTTATATACAAGTATAGTCGCACAGGTTTGGGGTTGAAAGTTCAGAAGAACACACTTTCATGTGGATGAAATCCCCATCCAAGACAAGGTTATCTTTCTCTTCTGTCCTGCTTCAAGCATGCATCCATTCCCATAGGTGGAGATGAGTCACAGTGAAGGCACTGTTAGTTGTGGGTAGAGCCTTAGGTTTCTGGGGTAGAGTAATAAAGGCACTTATTGGAGTGCATGTAAGTATTTTTCCTTGGTTGTATCTTGTCATTAGCTTTATTCCCTAATCCAGAAAGCCAGACTTCAACAGAATAGGAAACATTCAGAACTTCAAATACTTAGAGCAAACAAACAAACACAAACACACACACACACACACACACACACACACACACACACACACATACACACACAAAAAAAACCACCCCCCAAAACACATAAAATCCAAAACAAATCAAAATGTGTACAAATGCCTAGAAAACACTAAAGAATAAAAACTATGAGTTAGGGGCACACTGGATGTATGTTAAAACTGTGTATATTCATTTTGTATACCAGCTGTAGCCCTCTTCCTCATGCCCTCCCAATCCCACCCACATAAAAAAATAAAAATAAAAGATCTAGACTTTCTGGCTTAGAGGTTAAGAGTATTAGGTTTTGTTTCTATTTCTGTGATTTAAAAGCTTCGTAACTTCAGCTAATGACCTGGAATTTATGTGCCTCCATGTCTTTCTATACAAAATGTAAATGAAATAATATAATACCACTCTCAGCAAGTTAAAGTAATTAGAATTAATGCATATGATATTCTTAGAATAGGGCCTGATGTCTAGTATGTGCTTGGAATACATTTAGCATTATTGTTAACTGTGTACTTCTCTGATCATGTGCATATGAAAAAAATCTTAGAAGCAAAATGATGGGGCCACAGGATAGGCTTGTTTTTAATGTGCATGACGTATGTTGCAATTTCCATTTCTACCAATTTGATATGAATGGTCAGAAATATCCTACATGCCTCACTTTCTCTGAGGATGGAACTCAAAACCTTGCACATGATCATGTAAGTGCATGTGCACAAACCCTTCACACATGCCTTGTAAAGAAGCCCGGTAAACAGATTGTTTCTCCATGTTGGATTTATTGCAATAGTGCTGTGGTTTGTTACTGTGTCCTGCAAGGAACAGGTGGACTTTGTATAGACAGAGTTCCCAAATCACCTTTCTCTCTACACCAGTCCTCAACAACTAGAACCATGTGTGATTCCCCAGAACTTATGCAGTTCCTAAAAGGCAATGGTTGCTTAGTAAGTACTTGCTTAATTAGTGAACCACACCCGCACTGGGTATTTTTAAAAACATGGCTTACGTTTGCTCAAATACTTTCTCTGAGTTTATTGTTTGCATCTTAAACTTATACATGGCATTAGTTTGATGTTTATTATTTCTCTGATTAATGAGAGATCATATTTTCCTAATGTTTATTAGATATCAGTGTTTTTTTTCTTTTGTGAGTTGTCTCTTATTATTGGTTTATTTTTCCATTGTGGTATTTATTCTTCATTATTGATTATGAGCTCTTTTTATGTACTAGACATATTAATCTATTTTTATATCTGATGCAATTCTCAGTATCATTTGCATTTGCTTCTTAATTTTGTGTATGCTATTATTTTTATATGTAGACTACTTTAAAAATTATATAGTCAAGTAGTAATTTTATCTTCATAGTTTTGTACTTGATGCCAGACCTCAACTACCTTATTAATTCTGTGATGGAATTTTCCTCTAGCTTTTAATGTTTTAGAGGCACTGTTAGGGATTGAACCCCTGATGTGCTAGGCAAGTACTCTACAATACAAATGGTCTAACCCCTAGCCGTTGGCTTCAAAATTTACATTAATCTATTTCACTCACCTAGAATTTATTTGGTCTCATTTTCTCCTTAAACAGCTGATAACTTCCTCATCACTTCCTTTCTTATATAATTGTCATATCTTCTTTATTGTATACTGAATTTGTTTGTACATTAGCTATTTCTGTGTCTCTTGTCCAAACTCAATGGTATTCCATTTCTGGCATTATGTTATTTTATCAAGAATCATCATTGTTTTAAAAAATATTTTAGGCTAGGCATTGTGATGCATACTTTTATCCCATGAACTCAGGAGGCAGAAGCAGGTAGATTTTTGTGAGTTCAAGGCTTCTCTGGTCTACATTGTGAGTTCCAGACCAGTCCAAGTTATGCAAAGAGATTGTGTCTCTCAAAGAAAAGAAAATTAAGTATCTGTCTGGGTAATTTATTACTTCTATTATGTTGAAAGGTATCTTGATTGTGAAATGGATGAGTAAATAGATCATCTTATGTGTTTATCTTTAAAAAAAATTGTGTATACTCCCTAATCAAGACACTCTGCAATAAAGTTTTTATAATTATATGAAAAATCCTTTAAATTTTACCAGTACTTGAGGGGAAAATCTTTTAGATTCTCGACCCCATTCAAAAATATTGTAGGTAACAAATAAATTTTAGTGTGTATGTATACATACATACTAAAGAAAAAGGGATTTGGGGTCCTTGAGAGCTGTTGGGGAGAGAAAATAGAAAAAAATTATGCATATATATTTTCTCTCTCACTATGTATATATTAAGAAAAAGAAAATCCGACCTGAAAAGAGAAAAAGAAAAGGGAGAAAATCAAGCCAGTAATTTTTCTTTCAGTTGTTCCCCTTTTTACGTGTGTGATTCACAAGCACCAGTGTGTGTGAGCATGTGCTCCTATTCTCAGGCTCATGGTGGCTATAGTAGGACCTAAGTTAATCTGTTCTGTAAGTGTCTGCCTTATTTCCCAGCAATTCTCCTGATTCCTCCACACAAGGTAGTGATTACAAATGTGCATTTGGTTTGGGTTTAACGTGATGCTCAGATCTAAACTCAGACTGTTAAACTTCCACAGAGAGGCTGCTTACACTGTGAGATCTCTCCAGCCCCAACTATTGAAATGTTTTAACTGCAGAATTTCTAATCTGACTTTTCTTTGTAGTTTTCAATTTCTTATCTGAAGTATCCTCTCCATCCAGTCAATAATGTTTTTCTTTAGCTATATTGTATTTAGAATATTATATTGTAATATGCTATTATGTAGTATACATTATGATTTCAACTTATCTATAAAATCCAATATGGAAATCATATTGGGTTTAGTTTCTATTTTTCTGCTCATGCAGATGTCTAATGAATTTTATTATATGGTGAAATGTTGGCTTCTCACCTTTGCTCTTCGTTGGTTGTTTGTCTACATGATATCACGAACAGATTAGTATTGCTCTAACAAAAGCCTCATACTTCTGTCAAGCTCAGCTGGTAGAGTTCTACTTTCAAATTTGTTTGTTTGTTTGTGTGGAGGGATGGCTAGGAAAGTCAGTATGGATTTGATCCTTCTTCCTAAAAAAAAAACTTATTTTTTGTTTTATTTTTTAATTTCTTAAGTACTAAAATATATATTTTATTTATTAATCTAGAAATTTTTATTTTATTTGCTATTTTAAAAATTATTTGTTATTACAGTTTATTCACTTTGTATCCCAGCTGTAGCCCTCTCCCTCATCCCCTTCCAATCCTACCCTCCCTCCCTCTTCTCCTCCTATACCTTCCCCTGTCTTCCTCTGATGCATTGTCTTCTTTTGTGGCCTGGTAAGGCTGCCCCCCTCTCCTCAGGGAGAGGTGATCAAAGAGCCAGCCACTAAGTTCATGTCAGAGACAGTTCCTGTTCCCCTTACAAGGGTACTTACCACTTGCAGACTGAGCTGCCATATTCTGTATCTGTGCAAGGGTGCCAGGTTATCTCCATGCATAGTCCTTGGTTGGAGTATCAGTCTCAGAAAAGACCCCTGTGCCCAGATTTTTTGTTTCTGCTGCTTTCTTTGTGGAGCTCCTGTCTTCCCCAGGTCTTTCTATCTCCCCCTTCTTTCATAAGATTCCCTTCACTATGTCCAAAGTTTTGCTATAAATCTCAGCATCTGCTTTGATACCCTGATGATCAATCCTCACTCAGAAAGGCAAACAGGACGGACCTCAGAAGATGGAGAAAACAGGGAACAGGACAAGAGCCTACTACAGAGGCCTTTGAAAGACTCTACACAGCAGGATATTAAAGCAGATGCTGAGACTGAAGAACTTGTTCTTATGAACTCATATTGCTTATCTTACATCTAGTCTAAGGGTTCTCAGTACTTCTATTATGTGTTTGCATCATGTGACTTACTTCTCATACTCTGCAGATGAAGGCTGCGCTGTCTACTACCCATTGTCTGGTGACAGTGGCCTCATGTATTTCCCCCAATTGTATGGATGCTCACCACATCAGGGTGAGTTTAGTTCCGGTTACTTTAACGTCGACAGAAATAGAGTTTCCTTGCATGGTTCTTAATTGTTTTATTTGTTGGTATTTCATAGATTTTTTAAAATAAATTAAATTAGTTACTTAAAGGCACCATACTGAATAATTTTTGCAGTTTTTGGATTTAAACTGAGAATATTTATGTTTTGTCTTTCCTTCTATGGTATTGTTTAAATATGTTAGTGTTTTCCTGCCATGTTATATTGTAGTCATCAGGGAAAATAATGTCTATAATAATTTTAATGGTGCTTTTATTTTTTGGCAAATAAATGCTACTTTCAAGAATTAGAAAATTATTACTTTTCACATTTTGAAAACATTTGTATAATTGTGATTTTTTTCGTTTCATCTATCTATCTATCTATGTATCTAGCTATCTAGCTATCTTCTAGCTATCTTCAATCATCTATCCACCTATTTATTTTTGAGGCAGAATTATAAGCAGGCCTAAGAATAGTGCTTCTCTAGCTTCTCCCCCTGAATGCTGAGACTGCAGGCAAACACCAAAATACCTAGGCCTTTCTCTGAACTTTGGATGGATTGCTGCATACCATTCTATCTTTACCTGCTTTTAGGCCCAGAGCATATATTTCCAAATCTTTTCTGATGCAAGTATTATTTTATTTCTATATATATTCTCTGTGTGAGTCTGCATGATGTGTCGGTATCCATGTATGAGCCTCTGTCTCTCTGAGTATGTCTGAGTCTTTTAGATATGTGTGTCAGTATGTGTCTCTGTCTCTGTGTGTATGTACCTCTGTGTGTGTATGTGTGACTCTAACTCTCTTTGTAAGAGTTCCTTTAGAATAAGCCATTTGATTTGACTATCAGTTTTTCAGAAAATAAACATAATATTCAAGTTCCTTCCAAATGTATTGGTCTACCAAATGACCTCTATACAATACTTCAAATTTGTTTCACTAAGAGTTTTACATCTTTTCTTCCTTGCCTCTCATCTCTCTAAATAATCCATGTATCCTCCTGTTCAAATTTATGACTTTTTAAATAAATTGCTGATACATTTATGTATGTGTAAGTTTATACCTATAGTCTTAAATATAACCTGTTTGGTCTGTATAAAGTTACTTATATGTATGATTTCAGGGCTGGCCATTTGGTGTTAAATAACTGATTGGTGTGCTCTTCATTGGGGAAGGATATTTCTCTCACTGTCAGCATTCCTTACTTGCCTGTCATTCTTTGTGCAGGGTTGAGGTCTCATGAGTTTTCCCTCATCCACTTTGGCATGTCTACTGTTGTCCTTTTAGGCAGTGATTTTCATGAGATTTTATGAGAGTAATTTCTGACATTACTAGTGGACACGGTCTCACAGCAAACTCCCAGCAAACTTCCAACTCTTGCTATCTTTCTACCTGTTTTCTGCTCCTAATACTTATGTGCAATTGTTTTTTATATGATTCTATTAGGACTGGACTTCAAAACTCTGTATTTTGAGTCATTTTGTTTTTCTGCAATTATCTCTTTCTGTTACACTGTGATATTTCTTTTTCAGGGGTGATGGCTACAATTATATCTCAAAAGGTGTGGCTAAGGTGTGGCCTCTGATGAGAAAGGACATATGACAGCTGTTAGCCTGTATCTGGGTCATCTCATTCAATGTGGGCTGTTCAACTTTCATCCATTTACTTCTTTTTAATTTAATTTTTATTTTTTTATTTATTTACTCTCAATGTTAATGATTTTGTTTTTCTTTAGAGCATTTAATAGTTTATATGTACTACATATTGATTGTCCATTTGTTGGTTGAAGGACATGTATGTTGTTATCATTTCCTACCCATTAAGAAGAGAGCAGCAATGAACATTCCTGAGCAAGCATCTATACAATAGACTGTGAAGTCCCTCAGGCATATGCCAAGAAGTGGTATATATGGATTAGAGGGTATATTTACTTTTATCAGTTTTAGAATCTTCCACATGAAAGCTTTAGTGGCTATACACCAGTTTGCAATTCTCCCAATAAGTGTGGATTCCTTTTCCTCAACTGTCCCTCCAGCATTTGCTGTTGGTTTGTTTGTTGAGTTTTGCCATGCTGACTGGAATAAGACAAAAATCTCAATGTTGTTTTCATTTTCATTTCCCTACTTACTGATGATGATTAATATTTTTCTTAGCCATTTTTAAAGTTATTTATTAATTTAACCTCGATACAGATAAATCTGTTCAGGTCTCAGGCTCATTTTTAAATGGAACAAGTTTTTGTATATTTTGTACCCTTTGCGAACGGTTTATCTGGCAGATTTTCTTTTACATTCTTTGGTCTTTTTCACCTGTTAATTTTTTTAAGTTGGGCAAAAGATTTTTAGTTTTAGGAAATCTATTTGTCTGCTATTTGTTAGCCTTAATTCTTGAGCAAGTAGCATCCGACTCAGAAATTTCTTAACTAGACCTGTAACATGTAAGTTTCTGCTCATGCATCTCCTAGCAGTTTCAGGGTATATGTTTAAGTCTTTGAGCCATTTGGTTCTTTTTATTCTAGCTTATATTTTTGGTATTGTTGTCAATACCAGATGGTTTAAGTTATAAGTAATCATGTTTAGTCTTTAATTTTGTTCCATTGGTCTCTACATGTCAGTTTTTGTGTCAATGATACTATAATCTGCCATATTGCTGAATTTGTGTATAGGTTCTAGATTTTTCTGCTTCAATTTCTTGGTTCTCTATTTGGTTATGCCATTTGCAAATAGAGATAGTTTGACTTCTTCATTCCTTGTTTGTATCCCTTTAATTTCCTTTTCGTGCTTCACTGCTCTAGCTAGCACTTTAAGCATAATTTTAAAAATGATGGTGGGAGTAGATATGTCTGTTTCTGTCCTCAGACCAGAATATTGCTTTCTGTATTATTTCAAGGTGGTGATCTTATAAAATTTATTTTGGCTGTTTATATCACAAAAAGTTTTTGTTGTTGCTGTTTCTCCTTCAATTATGGAGGATATAATAGTCTAAGTCCCTCCCTCATCACCACTGTGCCCCTTTCCAAGTCCACTGATAGGGGGGGACCTCCCCCCATTCATCTGAACCTGTTTTATCAGGTATCTTCATTGAGTTCCTGTTAGAAATAGTCCTTGTTCCCCTCACTTTGGGAAACCAATTGGGAGGGAGGGACTGGGAGGGAATGAGGGTTCGGGGCACGGCTGGGATACAGAATTAATAAAATGTAACTGATAAAAATAAAAATTAAAATAAAAAAAAGAAAAAAAAAGTGAAATGTGGTTAGAATTTGAAAAAAAAAATAGTCTAAGTCCTTGTTATAAAAGTTTAAGCTATATGTAAATGCTTTTATGATTCTCTTTCTTTTTAAAAAGGAAAATGAAATCTTTTCATTTCCTTTACCATTGATCTATCTAATTTATAATAGTATGTGCAAAATAATGGCACCAGCAATAGATTACGGCCTGTGAATCAGTGGACAGTAGCTATAAAGCAGCAGTGTGGTATAAATTTTTGTGGGTTATATAACATAATACATATCCATAATATACTATTCAAACACGTAAAAGTAACTATTGTATGTAAATACTGGAAACTCTAGAAAAATAATTTAAAACATTTAGTTCTTGTTAGTTTTAGCTTTTTGAAACAGGTTCTTGCTCTGTAGCTCAGGCCTTTTTGAAACTTAGAGTGTAGTTCTGACTGGCCACAAATATGACAGTCCTCTTTCCTCACTTTCACAAATACTTGGATTACAGAAATACGGCACTCTATCCAGCTAAGTATTTTTTAAAAGATATTTGAAGGGCTACATAGCCAGATTTACTTTGTAATTTTAATTACATTGTCATTTAAATTAAATCAGTTCTTGTTATTTTATTTATTCTTTTTTCCTTTTTTCTTTATTTATTTTCAATTTATTACAGTTTATTCACTTTTTATCCCAGTTGTAGCTTTCTCCCTTGTCCCCTCCTAATTCCATGCTCCCTCCCTCATCTCCTCCTATGTCCCTTCCCCAGTCCACTGATAAGGGAGGTCCTCCTCCCCTTCCATCTGACCTTAGCCTCTCAGATCTCATCAGGACTGGATGCATTGTCCTCTTCTGTGGCCTGGTAAGGCTACCTGACCCCTTCAGGGGAAGGTAATCAAAGACCCAGCCACTGAGTTTATGTTAGAAAGAACCTCTGTTCCCCTTACTACTGAACTGCCATGGGCTACATCTGTGTATGAGTTCTAGGTTATCTCCATGCATGGTACTTAGTTGGAGTATCAGTCTCAGAAAAGAGCCCTGGACCCAGATTTTTTTTGGTTCTGTTGCTTCCCTTGTAGAGCTCCTGTCCTCTCCAGGTCTTTCTCTTTCCCCCTTCTTTCATAAGATTCCCCGCACTCTGCCCAAAGTTTGGCTATGAGTCTCAGCATCTGCTTTGACACCCTGCTGGGTAGAGTCTTTCAGAGGCCCTCTGTGGTAGGCATTTGTCCTGTTCCATGTTTTCTCCCTCTTCTGATGTCTGTCCTGTTTGCCTTTCCTAATGAGGATTGCTCATCTTACCCAGGGTCCTCCTTGTGGTTTAGCTTCTTTAGGTCAACAGATTGTATTATGTTTATCCTATGCATTTTATTATTTTCAATGCATTGCTTCAGGTTCTTCTGGCTTTTAAAGTTTCCACTGATAAATCAGCTATGGTGATTGTGAGTTTTCCTTAATATATGACTTACATTTTTTTCTTTTGCAGCTTTCAATATACTTTCTTTGTTATGTGTTCTATAATACGCTGTGGGAGTAGGGATTTTCTATTCTGCTCTTATCTATTTAGTGTTCTATGTGCTTTTTGTATCTGTATGGATGTGTCTTCCCTTAGTCTGGGATGTCTTGATCTATGATGTTGAATGTTCTATGCTATTGACATGGGATTCTTTCCCAAATGCCTGGAATTCAACAGTTTGTTTCATTTCATGGTGTCCCACATTTCCTGTGTATTCATTTCTTCTATGTGTATTTAATTTTTGAATTTCTTGCTTATTTGGTCAAGATGCTTTGCTTTAGTTTGGAATCCTGATATTGTGTCTTCTGCTTGATTCATTCTTTCCTTTGAGTTTTTATTTTCCTTAAGTTCTTTATCTTTAGTAGTTTCAGCTGTTTTTCTTTTTTTTTTTTTTTTGTCTTCTTTTAATTTTTTTTTTTTTTTTTTTTTTTTTTTTTTTTTTTTTGTCTTCTTTAAATTCATTGAATTCTTTGCTGATGTTTATAACTGTCCTTTTAAAGTCTATGTCCTGGAGTTCATTATGGGAATTCTCATTGACAAATATTTCTGCAGGTGTTTTTGGAGAGATGATTCTGGCTTTATTTTTCATGCTGTTGGTAGTTTTACAATTAGATCTAGGCATATAGACTTCTTTTATTAGTTCTAAGTCTAGTATGGACATTAAATTACAGGCACAGCAGGTGAAGCATGACATGTTGGCCTAGAGGTTGGAAATAGTTTGGTTGGAATAAAGTTAGGAATGAGTACAAGCTATGCCTTCTGGTCAGGGCCTAGAGTGTGGGTATAGATTTGCTTGGGTGGAAACGTAGATGTGGTGTGGTAGGGATCTGTAGATTTGGAAACAGATAAGTAGGATCCTAGCAGAAATCTAGAGCTTGGTTGTGGTCTAGACATGGAAATTTAACCTAGGCTAGGTCATTAGGTATGGGACCTAGGCTTGATCTAATAGATTAAAAAAATAAAAGGGGTGTGAATGGGGAAGTCATAGAGAATCACCATGTCAGACCCTGGAAAAGAAAGTGGTAGGTCTAGCTGAATTGAAAGGTTGTGTTTGGCCCAGAAGGGAACCGTGAATGTTAGGTGTAACTGAAGGGAAGTCTAGCAATTTATTGAAGTGCAGACTACAGTGCTGAGACTAGCTGGGGCACTGAATATGCAACCTATGCTACATCTGGAGATCAGAGAGAAGGCCTTACTGGGGAGGTCAGAAAGACAAATTAGGAAAGACCCTGCAGGAAAAGCTGGGTTTGGTGTACAGGTGGAGAAGTGGGATGTAGTGTCTCGTCCAATCTTTTAATGCATAGAAATTTATGCATTAATTTAGGATTAATTTAGGATTTATTTTGAAATTTTCTGTAACAGTGTTAAACCTGGGCTCTTTAAAAGTTTTTGGTTATCTGTTTTTAGTTTATTTTTCCCCCAGAGTTTCACTAATTTAGAGATTGGAATTCAGGTTGACAACCCATTTTTCCCAAATTAGAAATCTGAAATGCTGAAAAATATGGTAGTTTTAAATGCCAAAACAACACATTTTTGGGAGGGTTTTGTATTTCTTATCTGGGGATTAGAGATGGTCCATTTATAAATCCTGTACACTCCATAATTCTTGAAAACTACAAACTTACAAATGCTTTTTTTCCTCAAATTTTGGGGGGGTTATTTCACCTGTTTCTTAGAGTTCAAGGGAGATTTTAACAAGTGTTCAATGTCAACCCAACATCATCATCTCCCCTCACAACATCTTTTACCAGTTTATCTCTAGGTTTGAATTTTTTCTCTTTTAGTAAAACATTATCATTTCAACATAGTCATTTCTATGAATAATCCTTGTACAAATATTTCTGGATTTTTTTCTTTGCTAAGAAAGCTTTATTATTAAGAGGCCATAAACATTTTTAAAGTAAAAAAATTTGCATTATATATTATTCTAAAAATCCATAGTACTGATATTTTATGATATAGGCTTTGATTACATTATTATTTGGAAAAATTAATTTCTTTTTTTTTGCTCTATTAATAATAAAATTTTATTTGTATATTTTTTTATTTTAATTTTTATTTTTATCAGTTACATTTTATTAATTCTGTATCCCAGCCGTGCCCCGAACCCTCATTCCCTCCCAGTCCCTCCCTCCCTCCCTCATCACTACTGTG
>REGO01000207.1:3032119-3048013 GCA_010120015.1 Rhombomys opimus
AGCTTGGGAGGCCCAGCACCTGGTGTATCTAGGTTGTATGACGTTTCTGCCTGGTTTTGGTGAATATATGGCGTATTCTCTGTCACTGTGGGATTGGGCGGGCCGTACCGTCACTGATGGCGATCCTGCGGAGCTAGTATGGCGTCCAGCAGACTTGGGTCCTGGGGGGATGGTGTGGCCGCCGAGCGGATCTGGGACTCCGGGACATGTACTGCTGATCTTTGCCTGCCGCTAAAGGGCTTGGAGCTCTGCCCCAGCAGCTGTATACCTCAGGCAGTTAGGTCTGCTCTGAGAAAGACCAGTCAGCTGTGCAGCTGTGCTGAGGTGGAGCGAGGTCTGGGGGAGGGGAGTGCCACGAGATCAAAGGGTCGTTTCTCTCCTTCCCCAAACAAGTCCCCGGGTGACCCGAGACCAAAGTTTTCACCTCCTGTGATGTTCCCTGTCGGTCTAGAAATCTCGACCGTTGTCTTCCTGGGTTAGAGGTCCTTCCATTCACCAACTCAGAAGTTCAGGTATTCCACCGCTCAGAAATGGTGTGTGCTCGTCGCCATCTTGGCTCCGCCCCCCGGAAAAATTAATTTCTTCATGAATAATTAAAGAGTCCACCCCCATCTTTGTCCATCTTTGTGGGCTGCTGCCATCTTTGCCATTAACCTCCATAGAACATGCTATATTGTTGCACTTCAAAGTTTTCTTTTCTTTGAGACATTTTTATTATCATTTTACAGTAACACTGATGTCTGACTTGTCATAACCCTACTGATTCTATAAACTTCCTTACATATTCTTTTTCTTGTTTGAAATTTTCTGATATTTGCCAGAGTTTAATAATGTTCACCAGCGTGAACATTTAAAGGTCCCTTTAAACTTTTATTGTTACTGAGTCTTTTAATCTATGACAGTAGAGGTCATCATTTATTCAGATAATGTTTTATGTCACCCTGATATAGTTTAATATGTTTTAATGAAACTTTAGCATATTTTTAATTATTTATTTTTTACTGTTTTTGTTTTCATCCCTAAATTTTGCCAGAATGCATGTCTGTATACCACATGAAGGTTGCACCTGCATGGACCACAAGACTATGCTGGAGCCCTGGGACTGAAGTGACAGATGGACACAAGCCACTGCGTGGGTACTGGGGATCAAAGACGGATTCTCTGGAAGAGTAAACAGTGATATTAACCACCAGTCATCATTCCAGAAACAATGTTTCACATATTTTTATTAAATTTTGTTTTGGTTTCCCTGGTTTATGTTTTGATTTGTTAACTATTTTCTGTGTATGAGTATTTTGTGTTCATGTACTTATATGCATATACAACTTGTGAATGCAGTGCCAGAATAGGTCAGAAGACATCGGAACTCCTCAAACTAGAATTAGAAGCTTGCAAGCCTTTGATGGTGTTACTGAGAACTCAAGCTGGTCACTTGTAGTAGGAGCTCTAAGTGCTTTTAACCACTAAGCAATTTCTAAAGCCTCTATGGTTTCTCCAGCTATATTCATAAAATATTGTGTTTTAATATGGCTTAATTTATTTTAATCATGTTATTAAACACTATTTGTTTCTTTGGGTTTTTTGGCTTCTGTTATTTGTTTTTGAGACAATGACTCACTATGTAGCTTTGACTAGCCTGGGACTCATAGCAACCCACACTTCATTTACTCTTGCCTCTCATGTGCTGGGATTGCATATACTTCCATACCTAGTAAATACATTTACCTTTATATAATCAGGTTTCTATTTTCCCTTTATTCTTTTTTAATTTTAAATAGATTCTTTTTCCTTACATTGTATCTTGCTTATAGTTTCTCCCTCCTCTACTTGTCTCAGTTCCTCCTCAGCTCTTCTCCTCTCAGGATCTACTCCCTTTCTGTCCCTCATTAGAAAATAACAGGCTTCTGAGAGATAGCAACCAAAGATGACAAATAAAATTAATAAGGTGAAGTCAAAACTATTATGCTGAAGTTGGGCATGGAAACTCAGCAGGAGAAAAGTCACAAGAGTAGATACAAGAGTCTGTGTATATATATAGAGGACCTGGTGCAGACCCCTGTGGGCCCTGCTGCTTATTTTCTGTGAGCTCATATGGATCTTGCTCAGTTGATTCTGAAGGCCATGCTCTCCAGATGTTCTCCATCCCCTTTTGCCCTTATACTTCTGCCTCCTTTTCCACAGGATTCCCTGAACTCTGAGATAAGGGATTTGAAGATCTTCCATTTAGACTCTCACTCTTTCTCTTTTCCTCTGAATAAATCCTGACTGTTAGGTTCTGCATGTGTTCCCATCTGTTGCTAGAGGAAGCCTCTTTGATGATGACTGGATAAGGTAGTGATTGTTGATTATAGCAGAATATCATTAAGATTCATTTTATTTATACTTTTTCTTGGTTTTTTAAAACAGGGTTTCTCTCTGTATCCCTGGATGTCCTGGTATTTACTTTGTAGACCAATTTCAAGCTCACAGAGGTCCTTCTGCCTCTGCCTACTGAGTTCTGGGATTAAAAGTGTGCATCACCATTGCCCAGTAATGTTTTGATTTACACTAGTCTTTTGGGCTATCTCAGCTCTGGTTTCTGATTACCCAATCCATTTTGCGTATTAGTTCCCACTCATGGAGTGGGTTAAGTCCTTTAAGTTCTGTCCCAACATTGCTCTGACCATTGCAGGCAGGACAGATTATAGATTCTGTGGCTGGTTGGTGTCCACATTTTTCTTTCAGGAGCTAATAGTGTACCTCCCCACATTAAATAGACTAGAACAAAAGAGTGATGGCTCCTTGTAGGCAGCAGCTCAACTTCTCCATGTTCAATGAGTTTGGAGGGTACTGTCCTAAGCTAAAATCTTATTAGATGTAATATTTTTCTGTAGTAGTAGCTTGTATTTCTTATATATTTTACTTGCAAATATTTAGGAGAAATTTTTAATCTCCCATGCCTTGCTTATTTAAGCAGTTTTCTTCTGCAATGGAGGTCACTGACCTTGCAAACTGTACAAAAGAATGAGGACAAGCAGCTTGCTTTCATATTTGGAAACTGTATGTAGAAACAATGAACATTTATCTAGTTTCTCTACCATCTTTCTCCATACACCAAAAAATGTCCTTTTCTCAAATAATGTACTCACCTAAAATAAACTGCCTGAAACATTCAGTATTTGAGAAAAAGACTGATGAACCAACAAAGAACCAAGCATGGAGAGGAATGTAATTCTTAAGTTTCAGTACCATTCCATCTGGAATTCATTCTTTTTGTGTATTTGTTTTTGAGACAGAGTCTTACCACAGAGTCCATATTGGTCTGGAATCCTTTGAGAATTCCATAATATATACAATTACCTGCAATTTTTCTGTGAATCTACGGTTGACCTTGAAATCTCTATTCTTCTTTCTCTGTTTAGAGTTCTGAGATTATACACAAAGACACTATATCCAGCTTAGAATTTACTCAAGGAAATACTATAAAATTAGATATCCACATCTTGTGTATTGTGGGGAAGTGAGATAAATAATTATTAATACTCTGGGGTTGATAATATCAAGCAGATTGCTACCTGAAACAGGGAGAAATTATGATAAGAGTACAAAGCAGGACATGGAGAATTAAATCTTAAAGGAAGACTGAGGTATCTAGGTTTCAAAAACCTTTTAAGTGAAAAATTTTATTTCTCA
This sequence comes from Rhombomys opimus, assembly GCA_010120015.1. Lineage (NCBI taxonomy): Eukaryota > Metazoa > Chordata > Mammalia > Rodentia > Muridae > Rhombomys > Rhombomys opimus. The sequence goes on from REGO01000207.1 coordinate 3,035,792, forward strand.
CCTCAAAAACCTCAACTGTCATTGTTTTTTAGTATACTAACAAACATATGTGCTGTCACTGTTGATTATAACAGTCAAAAATTGCAACTTTATGAATATATTATTTTATTCCACTCTTATTTCCTTACTTTAACATAGAGTACAGATCAGATAACTTCCAGTTTGACTACAAATTAGGTCTATGAGCATAAACTAAATGTAATTTAATTCTATATTTCTCAGACTACTCCTTACAAATAAGGGCATAGACTCCATTATTGTTCAAATGACCTTTAATCTTTAGATCTATATATAATGAAGTAAACATCAAAGAGGAAATAAAAACATAATCATTCCTATATGAAACATATGCACTGATAAATATTTTCATGCATAAAATTACAATTTCTAAGTTAATGAGTTATGCTTAATTTTTATTCCTATTGAAAGATTCTAGTACATGAAATGAAAGCTCTAAATTTAAACAAAATAAATCTGCACTTTATATAAATCATATTTAAAATTATAAAATTATATTTGAATTAATTTAAAAAACAAATAACTCTTAATCAAATTTGATATTACTCTAATTGTACTGTTTTATTCCAAAAAATAAATGATCTTGTATTTTAGTCTGAGGAAATGCAATTATAAAAAATTTTGTTTAGGGGCTGGAGATATGGCTCAGAGGATAAAAAAACTAGCTCTTCTTCCAAAAGTCCTGCTTTTAATTCCCAGCAACCATATGGTGCTTATAACCATATGGTGCTCAATCCTGGTACACAGACACACATGAAGGCAGAATGCTGTGTAAACAAATAAATCTTTAAAAATATTGAATTATAAGCCGGCTCACATGGTGGCACACTCCTGTAACCACAGCATTCAGGGAGGCAGAGGCAGGAGGATCTCTGTGAGTTTGATGCCAGCATGGTCTACAAGATGAGATGTCCAGGACAGCCAAGTCTACACAGAGAAACCTCATCTCAAAAAAAACCACATAAAAATTGTTTAAAAGACATTCATACTAGCCAGGCCCAGTGGCACACACCTGTAATCCCAGCACTCAAGGAGGCAAAGGCAGAAGGATCTCTTTGAGTTGTGAGTTTGAAGCCAGCCTGGTATACAAAGTGAGTCCAGGACAGCGAAGGCTACACAGAGAAACCCTACATCAAAAACAGAAATATAACCAAGACAACAAAAAAAGACATTCATACTGATAATGTACTTATTGTGGTATAGATAAAAATTGAAGTATATCTCATCCCCAGGTTTTGAGCAGTTTTGTTATATAAAGTCAACCAAAATGAAAAGCAAAAGTGAAGTGATATGACTTCAAGTTTTATAAAAACCCAAAGCAAGCCTATATTTGGAAATTGTGCTGGCATTTTAAAAACAACTGAGGCAAATCATCTAATAATTGAGAAACTGAAGCTTCCTTCTAATTTCAAGATTGTGATCATGTTTTTCAACTAACTTTTTCAAGCCCTATTTTTTCTTTTTTTTTTTTTTTCCTTATTTTTGTTGAATGAAGGACTTAGGCATTTATTTTTGTTTGTTTGTTTTATTTGAGACAGGTTTTCTCTGCGTGCCCTGGGTGTCCTGTTCTTACTTTGTAGAACAGGCTGGCCTCTAACTCACAAAGATCTGTCTGCCTCAGCCTCCCAGAGTGCTGGGATTACAGAAGTGTGCCACCACGCCCAGCTGGTATTTCCACCCTATAACTATCATAATTCATGTCATCACTGATTATGAATACTGTTGTGTGTTTATTGTTCTTGCTTTAAATCCATTCAATCTATACATGATTCCTCTAGATATTAAATTTTGAATGAGTACAATAAATAGGACATTTTGTTTTAACACCTTGACTTTAGGAAGTCACTTAGTTCAGTGGACCTCAATACCTTTACCTTATTCTAATAACAATTCCTCTTCTGTATCTTATGGTGATCTCAGTAGCAGGAATGACACTTGCTCATATCTGGTAGATCAAGAAGTAGAGAGAAGCATGGGTATTCCTCAGACTTTCTCCTTTTTCCTTTAGGGAGATCTGGGACCCTGGCTCAAGGGATGAGATCACCCACCTGCAGGGTGGTTCTTTCCTTTTTTGTTGACATTTCTGCTAAGTTAAGAGGCTTACAGACACAATCAGTAATATGCATCATGCATGATTCTAATGCAAATCAAGTTGACAATGAAGAATAATAGTTACATTACTTACAAATTTGTTAGCTGAACCAAATTAAAGCATTCTCAACTGAAACAAATTTAGGGTTTTTTTTTGTTTTGTTTTGTTTTGTTTTGTTTTGTTTTATTTGTTTTTTTTTTTTAAGTGCCTTTGTTTTTGTTTTGTTTGTAAAGGATTTTCCTGAGAGCTCCAAGATGGCATCTGCCAGTGTGAACCTTTTCTGAGGGGCAGAATATCCTAAACTCCAAAACTGGTGAGTGGATGGGTGGCTGAAATAGAGGGCAGGAGGGCTAGAAGGGACAACCACTTAATGTGAAACAGACTGTAAACAGCTCCTACCCCCATCCCCAGGACACCGCCAGAGTCAGAGAATGGTGAACTTACTGACCCCTGCACTTTCTTTTTTTAATTAAATTTTTATTTTTGTATTAATTATAGTTTATATATTTTGTATCCCAGCTGTAGCCCCCTCTCTCATTTTCTCTCAATTCCACCTCCCTGCCTCATCTGCTTCCATGCCTCTCTCCAAGTCCACTGATAGGGGAGGTCCTCCTCCCCTTCCATCTGACCCTAGCTTATCAGGTCTCATCAGGGCTGGATGCATTGCCCTCCTCTGTGGCCTTACAAGGCTGCTCCAACCCCTCAGGGAGAGGTGATCAAAGAGCAAGCCACTGAGTTCATTTTAGAGACAGTTCCTGTTCCCATTACTAGGGAACTCTCTTGAATATTGAGCTGCCATGAGCTACATCTGAGCAGGGGGTCTAAGGTATATCCATGAATGGTCCTTGGTTGGAGTATCAGTCTCAGAAAAGAGACCTGGGCCCAGATTTTTTCGGTGCTGTTGCTCTCCTTGTGGAGCTCTCCAGGTCTTTCTATCTCCCCCTTCTTTCATAAGATTTCTTGCACTCTGCCCAAAGTTATGAGTCTCAGCATCTGCTTTGATACCCTGCCTGCGAGACTCTTTCAAAGACCCTCTGTGGTAAGCTCCTGTCTTCTTTCCTGATTTCTTCTTCCAAAATCCATCCCATTAGTTTTTCTGAGTAAGAACTGATGACCTTACTCAGGGTCTTCTTTGTTGCTTAGCTTCTTTAGGTTTACAGATTTTAGTATGGTTATCCTATATTGTATATCTACTATCCACTTACAAGTGAGTATATACCATGTGTGTCTTTCTGCTTTTGGGATACTGCTTTTGGGGTTCCTCACTCAAAAATGGATGACCATTTGCCTGCAAATGTCATGATTTCCTTGTTTTTAATTGCTGAGTAGTATTCCATTGTGTAAATGTACCACAATTTCTGTATCCATTCCTCCATTGAGGGACATCTGGTTGTTCCCAGGTTCTGGCTATTACGAATAAAGCTGCTACAAACATAGTTGAGCAAATGTCCTTGTGTACTTGAGCATATTTTGGATACATGCCTAGGAATGGTATAGCTGTATCTTGAGGAAGCACTATTCCTAATTATCTAAGAAAGTGCCAGATTAAATTCCAAAGTGGTTGTACAAGTTTAAATTCCTACCAGCAGTGGAGGAGGGTTCCCCTTTCTTCACATCCTCTTAAGCATAAATTGTCACTTGAGTTTTTTTATATTAGCCATTCAGATGGGTGTAAGTTTACAGTTATGGTGATAACCTACCAGCCCATTATCACCACTATCCTTATCACCCGTGTTATCACAACCACCATCATAACTAACACCTTATAACGACCATCATCTCTACTATCAACAACACCATTGTCATTATAACTCCCATTGCCATCACCCCATCATGACCAGAAGATTCATCACTACCACAATCAACACCACCAGGAGCAGCATCCCCATCTTGATCATCACCACCATCATCAACATAATTACAATCCCTCACCATGATCATAGACACCAATATCACCAGCATATCACAACTACTAACATCACCATATCATAATCATCAATTTTATAACCTACAGATTCAATGCCTTTCTCATCAAAATATCAACACAATTCTTTACAGACCTAGAAAGAAAAATTAAGTCATATGGAAAAACAAAAAACCCGGATATGCCAAAAGAATTCTGTATAACAACAGATCCTCTACAAGCTGTACTACAGAGTAGTAGTAATAAAAACTGCACGGTACTGGCATAGAGACAGAATGCTGGATCAATGGAATCAAATAGAAGACCCAGAAAAAATCCACATACCTATGCATACTTGATTTTTGACAAAGAAGCCAAAACCATACAATGGAAAAAAGATAGCATCTTCAACAAATGGTGCTAGTCTAATTGGAGGTCTACATGTAGAAAAATGCAAATAGATCCATATTTTTCACCTTGCACAAAACTAAAGTCCAAGTGCATCAAAGACTTCAACATAAAACAAGACACACTAAATAAGTTAGAAAAAAAAGTGGGGAAGAGCCTTGAACTCATTGGCAAAGGAGACAACTTCCTGAACAGAACACCAATAGCACATGCTCTAAGATCTACTATCAATAAATGGGACCTCATGAAATTGAAAAGCTTCTATAAAGCAAAGGACACTGCTGTCAGAACAGAATGACAGCTTACACCCTGGGAAAAGATCCTCATGAAAACAGGAAATTCTCTGTAGAGGAATACAGAATGGCAGGGAAACACTTAGAGTAATGCTCAAAGTCTTAGTCACCAGAGAAACGGAAATCAAAACAACCCCTTGCACTTTGAGCTGCACCTTTCCTTGCTCCACTTGCCCCAGGACTCAGCAGCAGCAGGATTGCATAATCCCAGGTATGAAGTGCCTTCTTACTCTAATGGACAATCAGGTTACTAAAATTTAAGAGTAGAAAACTATGGGTTTTCTGAGATAACAGCATAAAACTGCAAGTGAATGTGCTTTGTACACACTCTTGCAAGTGAGGGCAATTGGGCCCTGTGCTATTCCTACACTGGCCTGCTAGTGAGTGTTTCTGCAAGAGAGTGCATACGGAACCACAGATTGGGGTCCCTCCACACTAGCGGCCAGACATCAGATCCCCCATACCCCACCTCCTGCTGTGGGCAACATAGGGACCTCAGGGACAGCCTTCTCAACATTGAAAACCCTGTTCTGTGTGTGGGTCTCCAAGTAGAGTCCAGGCAAAGAATTCCTGGAGCCAGGATGGTGCAGATCAGGGAGATCTGAGATCTTGGAGCACAATACTGAGACAGGCCTGAGAGCCACTGAGCCATTCAGGGCACCTGCACCTGGGAACAGCAAACAATACCAGAACCACAACCTGCATTTGCTCTTCTCCCTTTCGTTAAACCGTCCAAACAGGCACACCTCCAAGCACTCTCCTGTACTTCCAAACTTGTGCCTGTAACCTTCCTCCCTTAGCTGCATCTGAAAAAAAAAAAAAAAAAAAAAAAAAAAAACACCCACTCTCAAACCAGAGGACGTGTGTCATCTTCCTGAAGACTACTCCAGAATCCAGAGAGAGATGGACCCAGTCTGCAATACAGGATCCAGGAACAAACAGCAAAGGCTATTGATCATCAGATGGCTAGAGGCAAGCATAAGAACACATCTAACAAAAATCAGGACATCATGGTTTCACCAGCAACCTCCAAAATCACTGGATATTTTAATTCATCAAAAACACAGGAAAATGATTTTAAAGCTATGCTCTTCGAATAATTAGAGGTACATAAAAAAGAAACAAACAAAACTCTCAAAGAAATAAAGGCAAATATAGCCACGCAAATAGAGGCACATAAAAAGGAAATGAACAAAGTTCTCTAAGAAACACAGGCAGCTATAGCCACACAAATAGAAGCATATAAAGAGGAAATGAATAAACAAATAGATGCCATCAAGGAGAGACAGGAATCTACATTCAAACAGATGAAGGAAATTTTGCAAGATATTAAAACAGAACTAGAATTAATAAAGAAAACATAGACAAAACCCTGGAGCTGGAGAACTTAGAGAAAAGATCAGGAAACACAAAGGTAAGCATCATCAACAGAATACAAGACATGGAAGAGAGAATCTCAGGTCTGAAGATACAATTGAAGAAATTGATACATCTCTCAAAGAAAAAAAAAACTCTGAATAGTCCCAAATACAAAACATCCAAGAAATGAATGATGCTATGAAAAGATGACGTATAAGAATAATAGGAATAGATGAAAAAGAAGATTCCAGGCTTCAAACTCCAGGAAATACTTTAAAGAAAATCATAGAAGAAAATTTTCCCAACTTAAAGAAAGTGATTTGTTAAACATCACTTAGAAAACACATTGGCTTTGAAAACACCAATCAGACTAGACCAGAAAATAAATTCCTCATGTTAAAACTGTAAATCTACAGAACAAAGAAAAAATATTAAGTGCACCAAGGGAAAAAGCCCAAGTAACCTACTAAGGTAGAACTATAAAAATCACACCAGACTTCTCAACAGAAATAGTGAAAGCCAGAAGGGCCTGGACAGATGTCATGTAGACTCTAAGAAAACACAGATGTCAAACCATATTACTTTACTTAGCAAAATTTTCAATCAACATAGATGGAGAAAACAAAATATTCCATGGCAAAACTGAACTTAAGCAATATCTACACAGCAATCCAGCCCTACAGAAGATACTAGAAAGAAAACGCTAATGTAACGAAACAACTACTGGCAAAAAAACACAGGACATAGATAACCTCAAAACAAAAACTCAAAAGATAAAAGCACACAAACACACTATCACCACCAACTGCACAAAAAAAGGAAATAACATTCATTGGTCACTATAATCTATCAACAAAAATGAACTCAACTCTCCAATAGAAAGACATAGATTAACAGAATGGTTGCAGAAACAGGATCCAACATTCTGATGCATCCAAGAAACACACCTTTGCAACAATGACAGACACTACCTCAGAGTAAAGGCTGGAAAAATGTTTTTCAAGCAAACAGACCCAGAGAATGATCTGGAATAGCTATCCTAATATCTAATAAAATAGACTTTGAACAAAATTAATCAAAAAGTTGAGAAGGGACACTTCATTCTCATCAAAGGAAAAATCCACCATGAGGACATCACAATTATGAACATGTATGCCTCAAATAAAAGAGCATCTGCATTCATAAATGAAAAATTTTTAAAGCTCAAATCACACAACAATCCCAACACCTTAATAGTAGGAGACTTCAACACTCTACTCTCACCAAAGGACAGATAATCTAGACAGAAGCTAAATAGGGAATTAATGATACTTATAGAGGTCCTAAATCAAATGGACCAAATAGATGTCTACAGAACCTTTCACCCAAACTAAAAAGAGTACACATTCTTCTCAGCACCCCACAGAACCTTCTCCAAAATTGACCATATAGTAGAACACAAAGCAAGCCTCAACAGATACAAGAAGACTGAAATAATCCCTTGCTTCCTATCAGACCACCATGGCCTAAACTAGACCTCAACAATAACAGAAGTAAAAAAAAGCCAACACATGCATGGAAACTAAACAACTCTCTACTCAACAACAGGTGAATCAGGGAAGAAATAAAAATAAATAAATTGGAGACTTCCTAAAATTCAATGAAAATGAAGGTACTAATTACCCATATTTATGGGACACAATGCTAAGAGGAAAGTTCATAGCTCTAAGTGCCTCCAGAAAGAAGTTGGAGACATCTCATACAAGCAACTTAATGACACACCTGAAAGCTCTAGGAAAAAAACAGAAGCACACAAAATCAAGAGGTGCAGACCGTTGGAGATAATCAAACTCAGGACTGCAATCAATAAATTAGAAACAAATAATACAATGCAAACAACCAATGAAACCTGGTTCAATGAGAGCTGGTTCATTGAGAAAATCAATAAGATAAGCAAACCCTTAGCCAAACTAACTAAAAGGCAGAGAAAAACTATCCAAATCAGAAAAATCAGAAATGAAAATAGGGATATAGTGACAGACACTGAGGAAATTCAAAGAATCACTAGGTCTTATTTCAAAAGCCTATATGCCACAAAATTTAAAAATATAAATGAAATTTATAATTTGCTTAATAGCTTCCATTTACCAAAGCTAAATAAAGATCAGGTAAGTAGATTAAGTAGACCTATATCCTCCAAGAAAATAGAAGCATTCATCAAGTCTCCCTTCCAAAAGAAGCCCAGGTCCTAATTATTGCAGTGCAGAATTCTACCAGACTTTCAGAGAAGAGCTGATTCTAATACTCTTCAAACTATTCTACAAAATAGAAACAGAAAAATACTACCAAACTTGTTCTACCTGGTCACAGTAACCTTCATACTTAAACTACACAAAGACCCAATGAAAAATTGGAATTTCAGACCGATCTCTATTATGAACATTAACACAAAAATATTCAATTAAACACTAGCAAAATGAGTCCAAGAACACATAAAAGGTATTGTCCACCATGACCAAGTAGCCTTCATTCCAGGCATGCAAGCAAGGGTGGTTCAATATGCAGAAATCATCAATGTAATCCACTACGTACAAACAGAAGGAAAACACCACATGATCATCTCCTCAGATGCCCCAAAAGCATTTGACAAAATCTAACACCCATTCATGTTTAATGTCTTGGAGAGATCAGTGATAAAATTATGTTCAGGCACATACCTAAACATAGTAAGGACAATATACAACAAGCATATGGCCAACATCAAACTAAATGGAGAGAAACTTAAATCAATCCCACTGACTGAAATGAGGAGCAAGTCAAAGCTGTCTACTCTCTCCATATACCTTAAAAATAGTTCTTGAAGTCCTAGTTAGAGCAAAAAGGACAACTAAAGGAGATCAAGGGGATACAAATCAGAAAGGAAGAAGCCAAAGCATAACTATTTGCACCTGATATGGTAGTATACATGAGTGACTCCAAAAATTCAACGAGATTGCTACTTTAGCTGATAAACACCTTCAGCAAAGTGACTGGATCTAGCATTAAAAAAAAAAAAAATCAGTAGCCCTCCTGTATACAAAAGACAAAAGGGCTGAGAAAGAAATTAAAGAAACTACACCCTTTATAATAGCTGCAAATACCATAAAAGTACCTTGGGGTGACTCTAACCAAGCATGTGAAAGACCTGTATGAAAAAACTTCCAGTCTCTGAAGAACGAAATTAAAGAAGATATCAGAAGATGATAAGATGTTCCACGCTAATGTATCGGTAAGGTTAACTTAGTGAAAATGGTCATCTTGCCAAAAGCAATCTACAGATTCAATGCAATTCCCATCAAAATAGCAACACAATTCTTACAGACCTCGAAAGAACAATTCTCAATTTCATATGTTAAAACAGAAAACCCAGAATTGCTAAAACAATCCTATACAATAACAGATCTTCTGGAGTTATCTCCATCCCTGATCTCAAGCTGTATTATAAAGAAATAGTAATAAAAACTGCCTGGTACTGGCATAGAAACAGATAGGTGGATCAATGGAATCAAATAGAAGACCCAGAAATAAACTCACACATCCACAGATACTTGATTTTTGACAAAAAATCCCAAACCATAAAATGGAAAAAAGATAGCATCTTCAACAAATGGTGCTGGTCTAACTGGATGTCTACATGTAGAAAAATAGATACATATTTATCAGCCTGCACAAAACTAAAGTCCAAGTGGATCAAAGACCCCAACATAAAACCAGACACACTAACCCTTTTAGAAGAAAAAGCGGGAAAGAGCCTTGAACTCATTGGCACAGGAGACAACTTCTTGAACAGAACAGCAACAACATAGGATCTAAGATCAACAATCAATAAATGGGATCTCATGAAACTGAAAAGTTTCTGTAAAACACAGGACACTGTTGTCAAAACAAAACTACAGTCTACAGCTTGGAAAAGGATCTCTGACAACCCTCTGACAGAGGATTAATATCCAGAATATATAAAGAACTCAAGAAGTTAAACAGCAACAAATTAAGTAATCCAGTTAAAAATGTAGTATAGAGCTAAACAGAGAATTCTCAGTAGAGGAATACTGAATGGCAGAGAAACACTTAAAGAAAAGTTTAATGTCTTTAGCCATCAGGGAGCTGCAAATCAAAAGAACCCTGAATTTTCACCTTACACCTATCAGAATCACTTGAAAAAAAGGTTCAAGCGACAACACATGCTGGAGAGAATGTGAAGAAAGGGAACCCTCTCCCACTGTTGGTGGGAATGTAATCTTTACAACCAGTTTGGAAATCAGTCTGGCACTTTCTCAGACAATTAGGAATAGTGCTTCCTCAAGATACAGCTATACCACTACTAGGCATATTATTCAAAGTATGCTCAACTGTACGAGGACATTTGCTCAACAATGTTCACAGCAGCTCTATTAATAATATCCAGAAGCTGGAAATAACCTAGATGTCCCTCAGTGGAGGAATGTATATAGAAATTGTGGTACATTTACACAATGGAATACTACTCAGTTATTAAGCCCAAGGAAATCATGAAATTTGCAGCAAATGGTGGGAACTAGAAAAGATTATCATGAGTGAGGTAATCCAGAAGCAGAAAGACACAAATGCTATATGCTCACTCATAAGTGGATAATAACCATAAAATATAGGATAAACATACTAAAATGTATACTCTTAAAGAATTCAAGCAACAAGGAAGTCCCTAGGGAACATGTTCAGTCATCATTCAGAAGGGTAATCATGATAGACTTTGGAAGCAGAAGTCAGGGAACAGGACAGGAGCCTATCACATAGGGCCTATGAAAGACTCTACTAATAGAGGTATCAAAGCAGAGGCTGACACTCATAGTCAAACTTTGGGCAGAAAGCATGGAATTTTATGAAAGAAGGGGATATAGAAAGACCTGGAGGGAACAGGTGCTCCAAAAGGACACCAAGAGAAAAACAAACAAACAAAAAAACCTTGAGCCCTGGGAGCCCTGCAGAGACTGATATTGCAACCAAGGACCACGCACGGAAAGGATCTAAAACCTCAGCTCAGATGTAGCCCATAGATTCTGTATCCAAATCGGGTCCCGGTAAGGGGAGCAGGAGCTGTCTCTGGTATGAACTCACTGACAGGCCCTCTGATCACCTCCCGCTAGGGGATGCAGCCTTGCCAGGGAACAGAAGAAGAAAAGGCAACCAGTCCTGGTGAGACCTGATAGGCTAGGGTCAAATAGAAGGGGAGGAGGACCTCCCCTATCAGTGGTGTAAGGGAGGGGCATGGGAGGAGAAGAAGGATGGAGTGTGTGATTGGGAGGAGACAAGGGATGGGGCCACAACCCAACTACAAATTGAATAAACTGTAAAAAATTATAATAATAAAAAAGAAAGAAAAAATGAAATATTTTCTCTTTTTTATTCTCTTTGCTATTTCTAAAACACATGAACCCATTTTTTAAATGTTTTACTCTTTGAAAAATAACAATTGTATAGACATTTCCAAATGATTTTAAATTACTTTATTTTAGAAACAGTGTAGCTTTTATTTTTAGTTATTATTGCTTATTACACTCAATTTTCCACATACTGTTGTTTGAGATTATACTAATGGAAAAAGTTGATCTTCTATTGTCTGTCAAAAATTATTGCATTATTGATTTTCAAATATGTAAGCTAACTCCTAAAATTGATATTCATGGTATTTACGAAAAAACAAAGAAACAAAAACACTTCGCTAAATTTACTCAAATACTTACTTTGAGAATCCTCACAGAGATAAGAACCACATAATAAAATTATGGTCCTACAATCCCTTCCTTTCCAAAATATATGCATATCTTCATAATCTGATTCACCTCTTTTCTTGAGGCTCACACAGGAGTGTTTAGATAATAAAAAATTAATATATTACTAAAATGTAATATATTACTTGGGTTGTAGTTAACCGAGTAGCTAAATAAATGGCATTATTCGCACATGCCAGAGAATATTGCTGAATTAAGGTAAAATATCTAAGAGAAAACAATCTGTCTCCTCTGATGAGCTTGGTTTAGCCTCTGAATAGAAATGTAAGTCCCAATATATTTCTAATATCAGAGATCAGACCTCTACTCTTGCCTGATGCGTCTAAAACAAAAAGAGGGAACTGTAGAGAGCTGCGTAATACC
>REGO01000207.1:3060460-3073007 GCA_010120015.1 Rhombomys opimus
GAGGAAATCATGAAATTTGCAGGCAAATGGTGGGATTTAGAAAACATCATTCTGAGTGAAATATCCCAGAAGGAGAAAGACAAACACGGTATATACTCACTTATATAGACCTATACGATATGATAAACATAATGAAATCTATACACCTAAAAAAGATACTCAAGAGAGCGGACATGGGGTAAGAGGATCAATCCTCATTTAGAAAGACAGATGGGATGGGCATTGAATTATCATCTGTTTTAATACCCTGCTGGGTAGAGTCTTTCAGACGCCCTCTGTGGTAGGCTCCTGTCTTACTCCTTGTTTTCACCCTCATCTGATTTCCATCCCTTTTGATTTTCTGAATGAGGATTGATCATCTTACCCAGGGTCCTTCTTCTTGTTTACCTTCTTTAGGTGTACATATTTTAGTATGATTATCCCATAGTATAAGTCTAATATCCAATTGTAAGTGAATATATACCATGTGGGTCTTTCTGCTACTACGATACCTCACTCAGGATGATCTTTTCTAGTTCCCACCATTTGTCTGCAAATTTCATGATTTCCTTGTTTTTAATTACAGAATGTAAATATACCACAATTTCTGTGTCCATTCCTCCATTGAGGGACATCTGGGTAGTTTTCAGATTCTGGCTATTACAAATAAAGCTGCTATGAACATGGTTAAGCAAATGTCCGTGTTGTATACTTGTGAATCTTTTTGATATATGCCTAGGAGTGGTAAAGCTGGATCATGAGGAACACTATTCCTAATTCTTTGAACAAGCACCAGATTGATTTCCAAAGTGATTGCAGAAGTTTACATTCCCACCAGCAATGGAGGAGGGTTCCCCTTTCTCCACATCCTCTCCAGAAAGTATTGTCACTTGAGTTTTTTATCATATCCATTCTCATGGGTGTAAGGCGAAATCTCAGGGTCATTTTGGTTTGCATTTGCCTGATGGCTAAGGACGTTTAGCACTTCTTCTAATATTTCTCTGCCATTCAAAATTCCTCTGCTGAGAATTCTCACTTTAGCTCTGTGCCCCATCTTTTGATTGGGTTACTTGATTTGTTGCTGTTTAACTTCTTGAGTTATTTATATATTCTAGATACTAGCCCTCTTTCAGATATAGGGTTGGTGAAGATCCTTTCCCAATCTGTAGGCTATTGTTTTGTTCTGATAACAGTCTCCTTTGCTTTACAGAAGCTTTCCAGTTTCATGAGGTCCCATTTATTGATTGTTGATCTTAGAGCCTGTGCTGTTGGTGTTCTGTTTAGGAAGTTGTCTCTTGTGCCAATGAGTTCAAGGGTCTTCCCCATGTTTTCTTTTAATTAATGTGACTGGTTTTATATTCTGGTGTTTGATCCACTTGGATGTTAGTTTTGTGCAGGGTGATAAGTATGGAACTATTTGCATTTTCTACATGGAGATATCCAGTTAGACCAGCACCGCTTAATGAAGATGCTATCTTTTTTCCATTTCCATATGGTTTTGGATTCTTTGTCAAAAGTCAGGTATGCATATGTGTGTTTTTTTTTTCTGGATCTTCTGTTCTATTCCATTGATCTACCTTTCTGTTTCTATGCCAGTACCATGAAGTTTTTATTACTGTTGCTCTCTAGTACAGCTTGAGAGCGGGGATGGAGATACCTCCAGAAGATCTGTTATTGTACAGGATTGTTTTAATGATTCTGGATTTCTTGTTATTCCACATGAAGTTGAGAATTTTTCCTTCATGATCTGTAAAGAATTGTGTTGATAATTTGACGGAAATTGCATTGAATCTGTAGATTGATTTTGGTAAATGACCATTTTTACTATGTTAATCCTACCAAGCCAAGAGCATGGGGATCATTCCATTATCTGATATCTTCTTCTAGTTTTTTCTTCAGAGACTGGAAACTTTTTAATACAAGTCTTTGACTTTCTTGGTTAGAGTTATACCAAGGTACCTTATATCCATTGTGGCTCTTGTAAAGGGTGTCATTTCCTTAATTTCTTTCTCAGCCCATTTGTCTTTTTTAAACAGGAGGGCTACTGATTTCTTTTGAGTTAATTTTGTATCCAGCCACTTTGCAAAAAGTATTCAGCAGCAATACTCTTTCCTTGGTAAAATTTTGGGGTCACTTGTATACTATAATGTCATCAGCAAATAGTGATACTTTGACTACTTCCTTTCTGAGATGAATCCCCTTGATCTCCTTTGTTTTATTGCTCTAACAAGAACTGCAAGTACTATGTTGAAGAGAGACAGAGAAAATGGGCAGCCTTGCCTTGTTCCTGATTTCAGTAGGATTGATTTAAGTTTCTCTCCATTTAGTTTGACGTTGGCTATAGGCTTGCTATATATTGACTTTGCTATGCTTAGGTAAGTGCTTTTTATCCCTGATCTCTCCAGGACTTTAATCATAAATGAATATTGGATTTTATCAAATGCTTTTTCAGCATCTATGGAGATGATCAAGTGTATTTTTTCTTCTTTTTGTTCAAATGGTGGATTACATTGATGGGTTTCCTTATACTGAACCACCTCTGCATACCTCGGATGATGCCTATTTGGTAATATTGGATATCTTTGTTCTTGTGTTTGGATAGCAAGTATTTTGTTGAGTATTTTTGCATCAATGTTTGTAAGGGAGATATCAAGGTGACTGTAGCTTCATAGAATGAGTTTGATAAAGTTCCTTCTGTTTCTATTTTGTAGAATAGTTTGAAGAGTATTGGTGTTAGCTCTTCTTTGAAGGTCTGGCAGAATTCTGCACTTGAAACCATCTTGCCCTGGCTTTCTTTGGATGGGAGACTTTTGACAACAACTTCTATTTCCTTAAAGGATATGAGACTATTTAATTTATTTACCTGGTCTTGAGTCAGCTTTGGCAAGTGGAATCGATCACTAAAACTGTCCATTTCCTTTAGATTTTTAAATTTTGTGGTGTAAAGGTTTTTGAGGAAGACCAAATGACTGCTTAGATTTCTTGTATCTGTTTCTGTCTTCTTTTCATTTCTGATTTTTTGATTTAGATATTGTCTCTCTGCCTTTTATTTAGTTTGGTTGAATGTTTGTCTATCTTGTTGATATTCTTAAAGAACGAACCAGCTCCCCTGTTTCATTGATTCTTTGAATTGTTTTATTTGTTTCTAATTGATTGATTTCAGCCCTGAGTTTGATTATTTCCAGCCTTCTACTCCTCTTGGGTGTATCTGCTTTTTTTCCCCTTAGGTCTTTCAGGTGAGCCATTAATTTGCTTAAGTGAAATGTTTTAAATTTCTTCTTCAAGGCACTTAGTACCATGAATTTACACTTAACACTGCTTTCATTGGGTCCCATAAGTTTAGGTATGTTGTGCCTTCATTTTCATGGAATTCTAGGAAAAATTTTATTTCTTTCTTTATTTCTTCGCTGACCCAGCTGTCATTGAGTAGCAAGGTGCTCAGTTTCCATGTGTGTGTAGGCTTTTTGCTATTTCTGTTGTTGTTGAGGTCCAGCTTTAGTTCATGGTGGTCAGATAGGATATAAGGGATTATTTCAATCTTCTTATGTCTATTGAGGCTTGCTTTGTGACTAACGATATGGTCTATTTTAGAGAAGGCTCTGTGAGGTGCTGAGAAAAAGGTAAATTCTTTTGTGTTTGGGTGAAAGGTTCTGCAGATGTCTGTTAGGTCCGTCTGATTCATAACATCTGTTAGTGTCATTGTTTCTTTGTTTAATTTCTGTTTTGTGGTTCTTTCCTTTGTTGAGATTAGGGTGTTGACATTTCCCACTATTAATGTTTGGGGATCTATATGTGGGTTACGATTTATTAATGTTTCTTTTGCAAATGTAGGTGTCCTTGAATTTGGAGCATAGATGTTCAGAATTATGGTGTCTTCTTGGTGGATTTTTTTCTTTGATGAGTATGGAGTGAGTGACCTTCCCCCTCTTTTTTGATTAATTGTGGTTAAAAATCTATTTTATTAGATATCAGAATAGCTACTCCTGATTGCTTCTTGGGTCTGTTTGATTGTAAAATAATCTTCCAGCCCTTTACTCTCAGGTAATATCTATCTTTTGACTTAGATGTGTTTCTTGTATGTAACAAATTGTTGGGTCTTTTTTATGCATCCATTCTGTTAGTTTGTGTCTTTTTATTGGAGAGTTAAGTCCACTCTTATTGAGACAGATTAATAACCAGTGGCTGTTAGATCCTTTGATTTTGATATTGGTTGTGGTAGTGTGTTTGTGTGTGGTCTAACTTTAGTTTTGCTGTAATGAAGTTATTTTTTCCTGTGTTTTACTGAATGTAGTTAGCTTTTTTGGGTTGTATTTTTCTGCCTAGTATTGTCTGTAACACTGGGTTTGTGGGAAAGTATCATTTAAATTTGTATTTGTTGTTGAATATCTTGTTTTCTCCATCTATGGTCACTGAGATTTTTGCTGGGTATACTAGCCTGGTCTGACACCTGTGTTCTCTTAGGGTCTGCCTGATATCCTTCCAGGGCCTTCTGGCTTTCATAGTCTCTGTTGAGAAGTCAGGTGTGATATTGATGTGTTTGCCATTATATTACGTGGCCTTTTGCCCTCACAGCTTTCAGTATTTTTTCTTTGTTCTTTATACTTACTGTTTTGATTATATAATTTTTTAATTGTAATTTTATTTTTTAATTACAGTTTATTCACTTTGTAGCCCAGCTATAGCCCCCTCCCTCATTCTATCCCAATCCCATCCTTCTTCCTTCTTCTCCTCCCGTGCCCCTCCCCCAGTCCAATGATAAGGGAGTTCCTCCTCCCTTTCCATCTGACCCTAGTCTATCAGGTCTGCCTACATTGTCTTCCTCTGTGGCCTGGTAAGGCTGCTCCTCTCTCAGGCGAGGTGATCAAAGAGCCAGCGACTGGGTTCATATCAGAGACAGTCCCTGTTCCCATTACTAGGGTACCCACTTGGAGACTGAGCTGCCATGGGCTACATCTGAGCAGGGGTTCTAGGTTATTGCTATGCATGGTACATGGTTGGAGTATCAGTCTCAGAAAAGACCCCTGTGTCCAGATTCTTTGATTCTGTTGCTCTCCATGTGGAGCTCCTGTCCCCTCCAGGTCTTTCATCTCTCTCTTCTTTCATAAGATTCTCTGCACTCTGTTCAAAGTATGGCTATCAGCCTCAAACTATCAGCACCTGCTTTGATACACTGCTGGGTAGTCTTTCAGAGGCCCTCTGTGGTAGGCTCCTGTCCTGTTCCCTGTTTTCTCCCTCTTCCCATGTCCATCTCATTTGTATGGCAACAATCTTAAGGCCAAGAGGATTGTGTATGGAACCATAGAACTGTACAGTTAACTGATACTGAAAGCACATATTTCTCATTTTCTTTGATGGAAGATTAAATCCTTCTTTCAGACCCAATGTTAGTACTGTACTTGCTTCTTGATGCCACACTTGAACTGTTTAAAAAAGCTTTCAAGTACAAATGGAGGGAAAAGGTTTAATAATAAAAAAGACAAGAGCTTTCAAAAAAGTCAAGTATCTTTAATAGATAATGGTCCTTAAATTCTTTAGAGAGCTGATGAATGTGGCATGTAAAGTGTTAAAAAAGAAACTTCCTGTTTTAGAAATATCAGCTCCTTGAAGTTTCCCTAAGGTCCCCCCCCCAAAAAAAAAAAGGATACTGGGGCACAGACAACTTCAACTGGACTGTGTTAATACTAAACACTAAGAAAAACTGACCTATGCCTTGCCTGCTGCCAGTGCTTTGCCATTCCCAGTAAGCCACCCCAATCTGCAGCCCCAGAGACCAGCAGGGTTTAGGGAGCAGCAAGAAAACCAAAGACTGAGGCCATCTGGGAATATCAGCTCTACATCTTATCAGAGACCACCAGGCCTGTCAATACTAGAGACAACCGGGTGGCTGGAGATCAGCTTAAGAACACAAACAACAAAACCCAGGGCTATATGACACCATCAGAACATAGCTATCTTACCACAGCAAGCCCTGGGTGTACTATCGCACTGGAAGTGCAAGAAATAATGCCAAATCTGAGGTTATGAAAATGATAGAGGCCTTAAAAGAGGAAAATAAATCTCTCAAAGAAATTCAGGAAAATACAGTCAAACAGGCCAAGAAATTGAATATACCCTTTAAAGAAATACAGAAAAATACAATCAAATGGGAGAAAGAAATGAATAAAACTGTCAAAGACCTAAAAATGAAAATAGAAGCAATAAAGAAAACACAATCTGAGGCAACCCTGGAGGTGGAAAAAAACCAGGAAAGAGAACAGGAATTACAGACAAAAATATCATCAACAGCATACAAGAGATGGAAAAAAGAATCTCAGGTGTAGAAGATATGTTTGAAGAGATTGATACATCAGTCAAAGAAAATGTTATATCTGAAAAGTTCCTGACTCAAAACATCCAAAACATCATGCTGGGACAGCACGAAAAGAACAAACCTAAGAATAGAAGGAGAAGACTCCAAGTTCTGAGACTGAAAAAATATTTTCAACAAACTCATAGAAGAAAAATTCCTCAACCTAAAGAAAGAGATGGTTATAAACATACAAGATGCCTACAGAACACCAAATAGATTGAACCAGGAAAGAAAAATCTTCCTGACACATAATAATCAAAATATTAAGTATACAGAACAAAGAAAGAGTATTGAAAGCTGCAAGGGAAAAAGGAAAGTCACATAGAAAGGCAGACCCATCAGAATCACACCTGATTTCTCAGCAGGAACTCTAAAAGCAAGAAGGGCTCAGGCAGATTTTTTATAGACACTAGGAGACCACAGATGTCATCCCTGACTACTATACATAGAAAAACTTTTAATTACCATAGATGGAGAAAACAAGTTATTCCATGACAAAAACAAAATTAAACAGTCTTTATCCACAAACCTGGCCCTAAAGAGATACTAGAGGGAAAATTCCAACCCAAAGATATTAAGGAAATACAGGAAATAAATAAGTACAGAACAGCAAAACCAAAATAGAGGTAGCACACACACCACACCAACATCAAAATAACAGGAATTAACAACTACTGTTCATTAATATCTCTCAACATCAATGGCTTCAACTCCCCAATTAAAATAACACACATCACATCAAAGCCCACACAGTAAAAGTGGGAAACTTTAACACCCTAGTCTCAGCAATGGAGAGATCATTGAGACGAAAACTAAACAGAGAAATAATGTAATGAACAGACATAATGAATCAACTGTATCTAACAGATACATTTCATCCAAACACAAAAGAATATGTCTTCTTCTCAGCACCTGATGAAAACTTCTCCAAAATTGACCACATACTAGGACACAAAGCAAGCCTGAACAAATACAAGCAAATTGAAATAACACCTTGTATTTTATCAGATCATCATGGATTAAAGCTAGACATTAACAACAACAGAAACAGAAAGCCTACAACGTCATGGAACAACAATCTACTTAATGACCACTGGGTCAAAGAGGAAATAAAGGAAAAAAATTAAAGGCTTTCTATAAATCAATGACAATGAATGGACAACATACCCAAACTTACAGGAAACAATAAAAGCAATGCTAAGAAGAAAGTTCATAGCATTAAGTGCCTTCATAAAGAATTTGGAAAGAACTCATTCTAGCAACTTAACAGTTCATCTAAAAGCTCTAGGAAAAAAAACGGAAGCAAACACACCTAAGAGTAGATGGCAAGAAATAATCAAACTCAGGGCTGAAATTAATATTCTACAAACAAAGATAATACAAAAATTCAACATAACAAAGAGTTGTGATTTTTTTTTTGAGAAAATCAACAAGACAAACAAACCCTTAGCCAAACTAACTAAAACACAGACAGACAGTATTCAAATGAGTAAAATCAGAAATGGAAAAAGAGACAAACAACAGCCACTGTTTTTATTTAAAAAAAAATCATTAGCTCTTACTTCAAAAACCTGTATGCTACAAAATCAGAAAATCTAAATGAAATAGATGATTTTATTGATAGATACCACTTACCAAATTTAATTTGGTAATTAATACCAATTTAAATTGTTTACCTATAATCCCTAAGGAAATAGAAGCAGTCTTCAAAATCCTCCCAACCAGAAAAGCCTTGGGCCAGATGGTTTATAGCACAGAATTTTACCAGATATTCAAAGAATAACTAATACTCATCAAACGATGCACAAAATAGAAGCAGAAATAATGTTGACAAATTCATTGTATGAGGCCAAAGTCACCCTGATACTAAAACCACACAGAGACTCAAAAAGATAAAAGAATTTTAGAGTAATCTCCCTTATGAACATTAATGCAAAAATACTCTATAAAATACTTACAATCATAAGCCAGGAACACATCAAAAATAATCATCTACCATGATAAAGTAAACACATCATCCCAGGAATGCAGGAATGATTCAACATTTGAAAAATCAATCAACATAAATCCACCATATAAATAAATTGAAAGAAAAAAATACACATGAACATCTCATTAGATGCTGCAAAAGACTTTTACAAAAGTCCAACACCCCTTTAGGTTTAAAGCCTTGGAGAGAGCAGGGATACATGAAACACACCTAAACACAATAAAGGCAATATACAGGAAGCCAATAACCAACATCAAATTAAATAGAGAGAGCTTAAAGCAATTTCACTAAAATAAGGGAGAAGGAAAGGCTGTCCACTCTTGCCATATCTCTTCAATATAGTACTTGAAGTACTACCTAGAGCAATAAGACAAGAAAAGGAGATCAAGTGGATATAAATTGAAGGGGAAGAAGTCAAAGTATTGCTATTTGCAGATGATATGATAGTATACATAAGTGACCCCAATATTCTACTAGAGAACTCCAACAGCTGATAAACACCAGCAGCAATGTGTCTGGATACAAAATTAATTCAAATAAGTCAATAGCCTTCCTTGATACAAGTGACAAAAGGGCTGAGAAAGAAATTAGGGAAACAACACCATTCACAATAGATACAAATACTGTAAAATATCTTGGTGTAAAGCTAATCAAGCAAGTGAAAGTCCTGTATGACAACAACTTCATGTCTTTAAAGAAAGAAATTGAAAAAATATTTTAGAAGATGCTCATGGATCAGTAGGATCAACAGAGTAAAAATGACCATCCTACCAAAAACCATCTATAGATTCAATGCAATTTCCATTAAAATTCCAACACAATTCTTTTTTTTTATTTTTTTTTATAAATAACAGTTTATTCAGTTTCTATCCCCACTGTCTCCTCCTCCCTTATCCTCTCCTAATCCTACCCTCCCTCCCTCAATTCCTCCCATGACCTTCCCCAAGTCCACTGATAGGGGAGATCATCCTCTCCTTCCTTCTGACCCTAGTCTATCAGGTCTCATCAGGACTGGCTGCATTGTCTTCCTCTGTAGCCTGGTAAGGCTGCTCCCCATCACACAATCCTTTACAGACCTGGAAAGGGAAACAATTAACTTCAATATAGAAAAATAAAAGTATAGACGTTCATTTTAAAACTATTTCATTTATGTTTCTTATCTTTTTCTCTTATACCACCCCAGTCCCTTCCTTCTCCCAGGTAGGAGAAAGAAATGGTTAGTGGGAGAGGAGCACTGTTCTTTCTTAGCTGCTTCCTGCTGGTTAGGGTGGTCAGGTTCCTTGGAGCCAGCCCAATCCTAATTTCATATCTCAGTCTTACTGTTTCACAACACCCACTAGGAGCCGCAAGGGAGAAACAGGAGCAACCTTGTTCTTTCTCTCTTTCCACTCTCTGAGCTCTGGCATATATTCTCTCTCCGGAGTCCTCAGATTCAAACAATCTGCAGCTGGCAAAGAGCTCCTCTCATCACCTGCATGAGGCAAATAGTCTTGCTGCTATGGACCACCTGAATCAGACTGATACCCCATATCTGGGACCAAAACAAAAACATGTTTATATCCACAACATAAAAGACCCAGGATAGCCAGAACAATTCAGTACAATAAAAGAATTTCTGCTGCTTTCAACATCCCTGATTTCAAGCTATAATATGGAGTAATAGTAATACAAACTGCATGGTATTGGCATAGAAACAGAAAGATGGATCAATGAAACTGAACTGGAGAAGCAGATATAAACCCATACTCCTACAGGCACTTGATTTTTGACAAAGAAGCCAAAACCATACAATGGAATAAACAAAGCGTCTTCAACAAATGGTGCTGTTATATCTGGATATCTTTCTGTAGAAAAATTCAAATGGATCCATATTTATCACCCTGCACAAAACTCAAGTCCAAGTGGATCAAAAACCTCAACTAGATACTCTAAATTTATTAGTAGCCAAGTGGGGAAAAGTCTGGAACTCATTGGCACAGGAGACAACTTCCTGAACAGAACACCAACAGTACTGGCTCTATAATCAACAGGCAATAAATGGGATCACATGAAACTGAAAAGTTTCTGTAAGTCCAAGGATACTGTTGATAGAACAAAATGGCCACCTACAGATTGTGAAAAGTTCTTCACCAACCCTCCATCAGACAGAGGGCTAATATTCAAAATATAGAAAGAAGTTTAGAAATTAAACACCAAGAAATCAAATAATCCAATTAAAAATGGGGCTCAGAGCTAAACTGAGAATTCACAACAGTGGAATTTTGAATGCCTGAGAAGTACTTATAGAAATTCTCAATATCCTTAGTCATCAGAGAATTGAAAATCATCTTCCAAGGAAGGCTGCAAAGAGGGGATAGAACAAACACTAAAAAGAGAATTATGTGACATGTAGGGCAACTGTGGACTTTTGAATAGTGTTGGTTCTGTCAAAAATGAGGGAGGATTTTGAAGTTGGATAAAATGCATTTTGCATCATGAGATAGTCATGAGTCTTCGGTGGCCAGATATGGAATGTTGTGACTTGAATGTGAAATGTCCTTTACAGAGACTTGTACCTGTACACCTGGCTCCAAGTTTGTGCCATTGTCTTTCAACTATAAAATCTTTAGGGGGTAGAGCCTTGCCAAAGGAAGTATGCTCTTGTGCTCAGTTTGAGGAGATGTCTTTTCTCCACTTCCGATTCTCTCTGCTTCTCTCTGTCTCTTTGTCTCTCTCCGTCTCTTTCTGTCTCCCTTGTGGATAGAATGTGATCAACAAGCCGCATGTTCCTTCTTTTCCATGATGAACCATGTGTTCTCTGGAAATGTAAACCAAAATAAAACCCTTTTCTCCAAAATTGTTTTTTGTCAAGGTATTATATGACACAACAGAAAAATGACTAATATAATATTATTTTAATTTTTATATGGTGACAAGTAAAAAACTGAAGACATCTCCAAAACTGAATTTCATGTAAGAAGTAGGAAATAGTAAGAGCTGGAGAGGACAGGAACTCCACAAGGAGAGCAACAGAACCAGAAAATTTGAACACAGGGAACTTCCCAGAGACTCATACTCCAACTAAGGACTATTCATGGAGATAACCTGGAACCCCTTCACAGATGTAGCCCATGGCAGTTCAGTGTCCAAGTGGGTTACCTAGTAATGGGAAGAGGGACTGCCTCTGACATAATCTGATTGGCCTGCTCTTTGATCACCTCCCCCTGAGGGGGGAGCAGCCTTACCAGGCCACAGAAGAGGACAATGCAACCACTTTTGATGAGAACTGATAGACTAAGATCAGAAAGGAGAGGAGAACCTCCCCTATCATTGGGCTTGGGGAGGGGCATGCATGCAGAAAGGGGAGGGAAGGTGGGATCCAAAATGAATAAAGTGTAATTAATAAAAAATAAAATTAAAAAAAGAAAAAATGTAGTCTGAATTATTTTATATAAATAAATGGCAATTACAACACAACAATAATTTGATTGATTTTAAATTATAGACAGTTGTTAAAATGTGTGGCCAGATGAATATATTCGGTATTTGACCCCCACATCATACGCCTATAGCTTTACCTCTGTAGTTTATTGCTATATAATGCCTTTCATAACAAAACTTGAATTAATCAAACTTCTGGTTACTACTTCACCCAGTAAGTAATTCACCTGAAAACTAAAAACTTTGTGTTTCAGTTTTTTAAAAAAGAATTTTTTGGGGGGGAGCCAAGATGGCGACTAGCACACACAGTTTCTGAGCAGTGGAATACCTAAACTTCTGAGTTGGTGAATGGAAGGACCTCTAACCCAGGGAACCAACAGTGAGGCTTTCTAAACAACAGGGAACATTGCAGGAGGTGAAAACTTTGGTCTTGGGTCACCCAGGGGACTTGTTTGGGGAAGGAGAGAAACGATCCTTTGATCTCGAGGCACTCCCCTCCCCCAGTCCTCCTGCCTCCTCAGCACAGCTGCACAGTGGACTCCTCTTTCTCAGTGCAGCCCTAACTGCCTGGGGTCTACAGCCGCTGAGGCGGAGCTCCAAGCCCTTTAGCAGCAAAGGCCAGCAGTATGTGTCCTGGAGTACCAGATTCGCGCGGCGGCTGCACCATCCTCCCAGGGCCCGAGTCATACTAGCTCGGCAGGATTGCCATCACTGACAAATTGGAAAGGAAGAGGTCAAAGTGTCACTATTTGCAGATGATATGATAGTATACATGAGCGACCCCAAAAATTCAACCAGAGAACTCCTTC